>PNEQ01087352.1:0-45754 GCA_003012365.1 Medauroidea extradentata | reverse complement strand
TTTTACGGAAGTGACCCGATTTAAGAGCCCAACACCTTTAAAATAAAATTTATTTCTTTTCTCCGACTTATCTACCCTTGCTTTTTTATTCCTAGTGTAAAGTTGTTTTGTTGAATTCTTCTCTTTGGGTTCTTTAATTCACTTAATAACTGCTGGCAATTTCTCTATATACACAAAGTAACAAAGTAATTGAGATGTTGCATTTCTTCACATGTATATAAAATTTACTCAAATTAAGTTGTCCCAACGAACTGCATAAAACTATCATAAATAATAACTACAAAAATCTGAACCAAATTGTTTACATAATACTTCTGTAAAACATGTTTAATAAAAGTGTTCATGAATGTAATTTGTTCTTGTAAACTGCATTTTGAATCATAGATATTAATCAGTAGAATGAATGTAACTTTAAAAGGCCTATACAGCTGGCCCATGAACATTTTTGCAGCGTTTTAGAAGAAAACTTGTTTTACAAAATACTTCTAAACAAGTGTCATATATATTTGTCTACGAAACGGATACGCATTTAAAACTTCGCTTCTCTAATTTTGGTTTATAGATACCAGTCTTAGAAACACGGTTTTGGAGCAACTCAAAATGTCTGAGAACGGCTTTTTTTCAGACAGCGAATACCGGACGGAATCGTAAAACAAAAATAGAGAAGAATGCGGTGTACTTTACTACGCATTTTCCATAAATAAAATAGTAGGACAACTGCTTCTAGTCCCATAGGAAAAACCCAACGACCGAAACACTACCCGACGCTTTCGCGTTCCGCACATAAAGGCGACACTGTTGTTGACACACAAGTCAGTATAGACCTTATCGACTGCCTGCTTCCGTACCTCAGACGCGGCATCAAACAATAACGTTTGTGCTTTAAGTTCACAAAGTTCGCTCAACAATAGTCATTCTTCACTTACTGAATTTTATTTGCTCTAAGTAGCAATAAATGAATTGACCCAGATAGAAAGACGAACAAGATTACACCGCTTATAAACCTATCAAAAAGTTTACAATACTCTGTCGTCCTAAAATATAAATGAAAGGGAACGTCTCCACTAATGTAAATTACTCCTGATTATGAAACATTTTAAGTATAAATGGGTTTATGTGATTTCCGACTTACAGATACATGCATGCCAACTACTAATAAACTTTAGTTTTCACATCAGTGTATACATACATAAAACTTAACATGGAATAATGATCCAGGTAGCATATTGTACAATGATAGTTAAGTCCCTATTATATTACATTTTAGTTTTCGTAGCTAGCATTTAAAAAATACGTAAAAATTCAGTTCCTGAGAAATAAGGTTTGCGTACCGTCTAAAGAAGATAAAATATCTCAAGTTACAGTGTCCACTACGTGTACGTAAATTTAAGTGTTATCGGTGCGAGGACGTGGACCAATATACATTACTGAAAACTATGATAATGTTTCACGACTTAATAGGTCGTTTGAGTATTTATGCCTTCTCCGTAAAAGGCAAGATATACGCCATTTAAATTTCTGAGCACTGCAACTCGCTGTGCACAATCGTAACTCTAACTATGTTAGCTATCCTCACAGTGTCAGTCTGGAACAATTTTTTTTGTAAAATGTACTGTGGAAATAAACCAATGAAGTGAATAAATCATGATATGAATAAAACTGCTCTAAATATAATATCGCACCGAATCTCTTACAGTTATGCCATTCATGTGAGTTCAGCTAAGGTTTATTCCATTACAGGCTAGAAAGATCAATATTGAAAGTTTGTCACAGGGAAAATTTCTGCCGCTTGAGCGCCGGTATCGATAATGAGCGCAATCTGACCAATCACAGAGCTTTCCAGAATTTATTAAGTTGATAATTTAGAACAAAAAATTGGTTTCCTTTAACGTTAAAATTAAGTTAATTGACTTCTGTAATTTTCAAGCCTATTTAAATCTAATTTTGTTACGGTTCGTATTTTTCTGGTCCGTTAGCGATAGTAGCGAAACTAGTGGCAAAAATGTCCCCTGTGCCACTCTCTTCCTTTCTAACCTGTATTAGAATCAACCTTAGTTGAATCATATATATATATATGTATATATATATATATATATATATATATATATATATATATATATATATATATATATATATATATATGTGTCGTTCACGATAAAGTGAGCACTGCGTAAAGTTTTCTTTCGGCTGTTTTGTAGTTATCTTTACTATTTTTAAAACGAAAACATTCATGTAACTAAAAACCATTGTCAACGTTTCAACATTCTCAAAAGTTAACATTTATTGGCCCAATAAAACATATAGAAGTTCTGCTGTGTGCTCAGTTTAAAGTGAACAGCCTATATATGATTCAACTAAGGTTAATTCTACTACAGATTTCAGATGTCCACCATACCACATACTGTAAAAAAAGTTGAGGTAAATTTACTCTACATGTAATGGAAGCTAATTACCTCAACAAGTGAAGGAAAATGACTTAACACGTGTCAAGGAAAGTTACTCAACTGGTAATGTAAATTTTTTTTACATATTGGCGCAAGCCCTCTAGGACAATTTGACATAAAGCTCGAGCGAAACTTCCAAGTGGTTTGTATGACGAATACACTACCTTGCAGAAATTTCCACACACATTCGGAAATGAGATTTCCCTCTCAAGATTGGGGAATGTTACCATACATATGATGGGTAACATTACTAACTTTTTTTTTTACAATGGCACAAACACACACAGGGCTGATGTAATATTAACGACCACACTTACATAATATTTGAAATTATAACTGCTTCTTATTATTGCAGATTGTGGATTGCGTTAAATACAAACTCAAGAGAATGTCCGTGCTCAGACGTCAACTTTCCGTGCACTGACGTTTGCAGATGTTTGTATAAAAAACAAACAAGTTGTCTAAATCATGACGAAAGTGATGGAATATAATACGATCACGATATTTACTCTGAAGAAAAATGATAATTATGTTAGTGACATTAACTGAGAAATAATGCGTGTTAAAATATATTTACGACGTGTTAATTAGGAAAGTTATGACTTTATGTATGTTAAAATGACGTGTATTTGGGAACTGTAAGCAATATTTAAGACACACACAGTAGAATAGGCCTTTTATCCATAAATTATCATTATTTAGAATGTAGTGTTATCTATAACACTTTATCAATTTTTTTGTGGATGTTTGCGTGTATTTTGGTTTATTTAGTATTTTGAATTTTTCCATGCCAGTGTATTGAGAAATTATAACAATGTTGTTACTAATAAAATACTTAAAGAAAACGGTATGAAATAATCATATTTTTATTCCCGGTGTAGTATATTTTAAGAAAGCAAACCATAGCCTTTCTCACGTGTCTTCGCCGCATGGTTAGTATTAAATATTTTATAGTCGGTCAAATACAATAATTATGCCTATTTATATTTTAGTTTTTACATTATCTATGAAAACTGTCTATATTTTTATTCCTGTGTTAGGATGACCTTAATCTACTTCGTAATTATAGGAAAATGACACCTCTTTGGTCTTTGCCGCGCTATAGGTAATTTTTTTTTACCTACCCAGATCAACTCGAAGAAAAATGAAACTGAGCAAAGCCGCGCGGTTGGCAGGCTTTGTTATCCCTATATAAAATATTTTCCCATCACCCCCAATCTCCGACCCCCTTCACGTTTCCCGTCTCGCCACGCATGAAACTTTTCAGCTCCTGCCCTTCAAGTTTTAGCTACCAAGTCAAGTGATGTGTACTATGCTAGTTTCGTGGCCGCAGACTGATCTACCTCGCCGTGCGCAATGCAGAGGGTTTTCTATAATTTTTTTTCAGAGCACTATCAAATGTTTTACAATCAGCGAAAAATCTATTAAAGTAAACAAATATCAAATTTTTCCTGGGACCACAATTTAAGTTTTATTGAACGTTTTTGTACCTTATTTATTTCGCATAAGACTACAGAAATATGCGTAATTAGAATATTAATTACCATGTTTGTTATACACGCATTTAAAACTCTGATCCCTAGATTCCGATTAACAGAATATAGAGATACCACAACCAACGCTTCGTCTTCTTCCGTTTCTTAAGTTATTGTTTAAAATGTTAGCAAATGCCTGTTTTTCGCTTTGTATGCTAAGAACAGACGGCAGCCTTAAAAGTTTTCTCCAACGTACCTCCCCTTCCCTCTGGGACAAACTTCCAGGAGGTTTCAGACACTGAAGACAAGTGACGACACACAACATGTTGTTAATAAAATATTCCGCGGAATACCGAAGGGGCTGGCCGCACGCCGGGCGACGCAGCTAACGGGAATCGAATGGGGGTTGTACCAGGCAGATGTGGCTATGGAGAGGGGGTGGGTTGCAGAGGGATGAAGAGGGGAGGTGTGAGGGATGTGGGAGGGGTGCCACGTGTGCATGACACGACATGACAGCGAGACGTCGTAAGTAACTTCCCCTCCCTCCAGCCCCTTGCAAGCACCCTGCTGGCTAGGAGACGCCAGGTTCCCGCAGGAATAGTAGGGGGACCAGGAGGTTAGAGCATGTTCGCTGCAACGCTTCGGCATCTCTGACTGTTGAAAGATGTCGATACTTGGTCGATTTTTCCCGAGCTGAAGCCTAGGGCACAATTAACTTTTAACTTAATGCATACATTGTTATTGTGATTTCGGTCAGCACCTAATATGCGATGCGGAATGGGAAAAAGGACCTCTTGTCTGCCAATTATAATTTACAGGTTAGAGAAACCATGAAGATATAGTATAATCAGTAAATTGTTAGATTTAGTTGATTGATTATTCCGGATATTTCCTCCACGCAACAATAACTTCGTAAAAAGCCAACGGGTTATGCTATGAGTGGATATTTATGTACTTATTAGACTCTTTTAATGCCCTTTTGATCAAAACATTATATTTGGAGCCTTAAAATACAAATAAAAATTAACTTATTTACTTTAACATTTGCAGCAAAAATGTGATTTTTGTGTTAGAAAGATCACAAAATCGGCCTCTAAAAGAATAAATCAAAATGTAAATTTAGGATTCAGCCGACATGAGGCCCAATTTCCCTTTTCACGTGTATAAGTTCAGGGTGGAAGGAATAAACAGCCGAGGGAAACGGAAAATCCACGAGAAAACACGCCGACCAGCGCGATTGTCCGGCATGATTTCCACATGCGAAAATCCGGGGACCAGGAGTCGAACCCGGATCGCCTTGGTGTGAGGCGAGTGCTCTAAACACTGCACAAACCCCGGCCCCTGACGAGAATATATTTGTCACAAGCACAAGAGCCAAGGGCTTGTTACAATGATGACAAGCTTAGTAATAGGACGTTTAAATGTATCTGATATTGTTGTGATGCCATTTGTATTGACGCAGTTGGAGACGTATACAAATATTTAAAACTTAAATTTCAAATTTTAATTTAATATTACAGTATTTTAAAATGCACCTGTATATTATACATGCATAATTATTTTCTTTATACCCGTGTCTCTTAGGAAAACTGCAACACTTTATTTCTTCTTGATCAAACATACGACAGTCATGTTTCTTTACAATCAAGTCCAGAACCAGCTTTTATCTTCTGCTAATTTAGTATCTCGTACGACAAAGTAAGGTCTCTGAGGAATTATGATTGGCCGAACCTTTTACATGGTGAAAGTTTTAACCAAAATTTTAACCTAATCCAACATTTCTTAATAATACAACGTGCAGTATGTATGGGTTTATCCCAGTGTACGATAGTAGCTTGTTAGATTGAAGTACATGCAGGTTAACTCTTGCGTTGAATACTGTGTAGATGCTTGTGTCCATTGTAACTTAGCAATAAGAGACGAGTTCTGCGAGAGATCATCAGTTAAGTTGAACTGTATCTTTCATTAATATAATTCCCACAATAACATATGGTACACATTCCAATGGACGACGTGAAATCAGGCGAATCTTTTAGTTAACGAAACTATATAGACAGGTGCTGCAGTCTGTTGTGGAAAACAAATAGAAAACAAGCCATAGTAATGGAGTTTACGGGAACAAAAATTTGAATCAATTAGGCTCGTTTGACATTAGCTGTGGTTTTAGATTTCGCTGGATCTTGAATTAGTGAGAGTCTCTCAAAAGAAAAGAACGCTGCAGTTTATTTGTGCCTGTTTATAAAAATGCGTACACAGCTAAGAATGGTGGAGGTGTGTTTGTCAAAACATATTGGCTATACATATGCTTGCAACATTAATAAATTCAACAAAGACGTAAAAGACTTGAGCGTGTATTGATGCAGTTGCAGCTGTTTATTTCACTACCGCTTTTCCAGTTTTAAATCACAGTCCGGAGGATATGCGCAAATATACCACAGAATCGTGCATTTTAATTAAGAAAGTGTGAAACATGGCACAATTGTTACATAGACCTATAAATGAGAATTAAACACTACGGGGACATAAATTATTTTAAAGAAGCTATTTACGCCAAAATGTAGTTTACTAAAAGAGTAAATCAATGCCACAGTTTATTAAAAATAAAATATAAAACCATACTATATGATTTATTAAGACAATGTATTGTCATTTAATTCAATTTTTATGACGTACTGCGTATGGAAATTCAACAGTGGTTGTAACAAAGGGTTGGTTTGATCTTTGAAAGAACTGTGCAATGGGAGTTCATGACTAGATTCAGTTTCTTGAACGTACTCCATTGCAAAATTGAACGACTGTCAAAGAAAAAAAACCCATGGTTTTCCAGTCTCCTCATCAGTCGCACTCGTGTTTCTGAACCCTGTGTGTCTACCTGATGTCGGGAACAGATTCCAGTTCCCGAAACGTCGTTAACACTGTCTGTCTGGAAAACTACTCTGTTTTGTTTCGTCTCTTCATTGTGTCGTTTGTCTTGTCTGTATATGTCTGATATCTGTTGCGTTTTGTCTCGTCTATTTGTTGTGTTCTTTTGTTATTTTTCTGTTCGTGTCTGATATCTACTGTGTTTATGGTTTCGTCTCATCGTTGTGTCGCATGATATTTGGTTTTTTATTTTATTTTGTTATTAATTTCATTTACTATCGGTTTGTTTTTATTTGACCCGATTCCATATTGGAATTTCATGTTGTCTATGTATCTTGCTGACTAAGCAAATTCTGCTTATTTTATGGTTTCTTTTCTTATATTTGTTTAGTTTTTTTTTCTTTGACAGTCGTTCAATTTTGCAATGGAGTACGTCCAAGAAACTGAATCTAGTCAAAGGGTTTGGTTGTAACAGTGCAAATAGTACAAATAATCGCCAACAGATCGTAGCATTTT
This sequence comes from Medauroidea extradentata, assembly GCA_003012365.1. Taxonomy (NCBI): domain Eukaryota; kingdom Metazoa; phylum Arthropoda; class Insecta; order Phasmatodea; family Phasmatidae; genus Medauroidea; species Medauroidea extradentata. The sequence continues at coordinate 38,457 of PNEQ01087352.1, read as the reverse complement.
GCACTTCAAATGACCTGCCAAGCACAACCTTAGACTGGCAGTTTACACCAGACCGATGACGCTGTACGTCGCAAATTTACTTTCACGACATGAATTTTGATTTCTGTAAAAGGTCAGTATTTTTATTTTCCTTACATTCTTTCTATTTTTGTGACTTATGTAATGCAGCAACGGAAATGTTTCGATAATCGATACATTATATCAATTTTTCATTACAAATACCATACCGTAATACTTTACTGTCAACTAGATTAGTCACACCGTGAGTTTTCGCTAATTGCGTCTTGTGAGATTGATGGTAACAATAATTTCTTAATACAACATGCCCCAGTTCAACATTATTAGGCACTCGCAGTTTTTGTTTAATTACTTACTTTTAATAACGCGTTAAAATATAAAACACTTTATAATATTTAAATATGTTGTGAATTGAGGAAAAATGTTCGCCTTCTTTTGTTACTAGTGTTTGCTTAACCAAACATATGTAAGTATTTGTGACCAAAGTTGAAATGTTACAACCTTCGCTGGTCTCTCTTCTGCGAGTTTATTTCAAGCACGAGGAATTTAATATTGTTTTATATTGTCATCTTTTTTTTTCTATCAAGCATGTTTAATTTAAAATTATATTTTTAAACAATTATTTTATATGATTTAAAAATATTACACTTCTGTTTAATTTTTTTTTGTCTTATATTAGATAGTCATTATGAAAATGAGTTCCACTTACCAAGATCCTATTTTCGTATATTTGTAAGTTATATTTATTTTGGAGGCGAGAATCTTAATTTGTGTAGGCCTAACATTTCTAAATATTGTCGATAATATATTTGTATTAATTACCTAATTATTGAATGAAAGGGCAGTAACCTTACAAAATCAATTATTATACAAAAGCATACGTTCATTCCGTGGTCAAAAATGTGATATAATAACAGTACGGGAAGTTTCAAATATCTAGCTTCGCCGATACTGAAAAAAAAAAAAAAAAGTATCGTCCCATCAACAGCCTGGAACCATTTGTCACTATTAGTAAAGATTGCAGGCTGTCGCAGCCATTGTAGTTTTCTTGATTTCTGGCATTGAGCCGCGTGTCGTGTTGCTTCTTAGACAACGTTTCGGCAGTCCTTGCAGCTCCCATCTTCTGGTCGATGCAGGGTCAGACTGAGGCCAACTGGCCGTTGCCGAATTCTCATATGCCATCCGAGGCCGCTCAGTCATGAGACCGGGAACCGAAGTTCCCATAACTCGTTGGAAGTATCTTAAAACAAGAGCTGCAGACTGACTAGTTGCAAATCATTGAACCGGCCGCGGGGCGCGTGTATCTGTATTAGCTGGGCTCCGGACCCGTATTTAAAACTGGAAGGGAATTGTTGCCATAATTAATATATTACGTGTTGGTGTTTTGGCGAGGAGTGAAGCTCCCACCAGCCACTGGGGCTGGCGTGATATAGTGTCGTGTTGTCTGTCTAAGTGAGGTTAGTGTTGTCGGCAAGGGGCTAGTATATCTCTCAGAGTAGTAGTGCGTGATTTCCCTACAGCAGTGAGTGCCAGGCACATCACTGCCATGTCATCATGTGGTCGTTTGTGAATATAAAGTGACATGTTAGAAGCACTTTCTGGCGCCAAAAGCTCCCGAGGATAAGAGCCTTGGTCGAAGTTATGGCTAACCAGAAGGTGCACTGGCTTGCCTCAGCCATTTTTGGAAGACTGACTGGGATGAGATGGTCTCTTCATAAAGCTGTCTTTGCTGTGATGCTCTCTGATTGACTGAGCTGTTCGGCCAATCGCCTGTAAGCTTCCTCCTGATTGGCTGGTGTTGACAGCCAATCCTTGCGAGCTTGTACTCGGATCCCTTGAGTTGCTAGGTTTTTTTAGGGTTTTCTATGAAGTAAGGAGCCCACATTTTATTTGTAGCCATCTACCCTGTTCATGTTGTCGGGGTGTTTTACTATCTCTACGGCTTCTCTGATGGTCCTCAGCCTGTAATTCCCTATGTTGGCTATTGTGCTGAAAATATAAAATTCAATGCTATGTCTGGTGTACATGGAGTGTTCTGATATGGCTGACTGCTGGTTTTCATATTTGTAGGCTCGTGTGTGTTGTTTTATACTGGTGGTGACATTCCTTCCTGTTTGGCCTATGTAGACTTAACGACATGAGCAGGGGACTCTCCGTCTTACCGCGATGACCATTTACTTATCTTGTAGACAAGTCTGTAGTAAAGTAAGTGCTATCATTCTAATCAGTTTAGTTTCTTTTTAAACAATGTTCCTTAAATGGACGAATTGGGCATTTTTAGCCGTATTGAAGCGTTCGGAGATAATTTTTTTATTGATCGTCTTGTAGTTTCAATACCTACTTGATAATCCACTCTTGAAATTTACTTATTTTTTAAAAGGGTATATTTGAAAATTATAAATATACATAATTACAAAAATAGCGCGTATTCCTTACATTCTATAAAAAATTAAAAAATCTTGTCGATTTGCTCACTCAGAAGTCAGCAAATGCTGCGACATTTATCTTTCTTTGATTAGTGGAATTACTAAATATTCCAACATTTTGTAAGGGTTACAAGATTGGAAAATGTCAATTTTAAAATTTACTGTGATTTAAAAAAAATTATTTTCAAGTATTGCACGTACAGGTAAACTATTTAGACAGTTAAATACTTTTGTCGACGGTATGGGTACGTTGTTTGTGGTGGTTTTTATTTAAATATCCAATATGTTTATGCTGTCTCATTGCACAGAAAACTGCGTACGCAGGGATTATATTAGGTACAACGCAGGATAGCTATTTTAAATGATGGAAAAAATTCAGTATTATACACCGTTGTAAACACCTTTACTTTACATTTACACATTGGGAAACAAAGGAGATGTAATCACGCAGTTAAATCTGACGTTAATGCAAAAATTTAATGATTATTTTTACATGACGTTCAATATTTCTATATATCTTTGACCGTTGGGCTAACAGTACCAAAGAACTTGATTTAACGAGGTTTGAAATAATTCCGTTACAAATATTTCAACTGTATTTTTTTAATAATATTTTATAGTGTATTAAAATATATTTATGTTTCGTAAAATCATTACGCTTTGAACACAAAAGCTCCAACGTGTATTATATGTGTGGGCGTATGTGGTTCACGTTGGGGAAAAAATCTATTGTTTGTTTAAAATCACAATGTTAATTTCTTAAAAAATCAGTAAGATTTTTATTTTCATTCACGCAACAATTAAAAATCTAAGTCTGATTGTATTATAGTGGCTATAAATTAACGTTTAAGTAATTGCATATGCCTAAAGTACATGATACATTTACCTATTCATTAAGGCTGTTAATTTTTTGTATTCACTGATATTATTTATTGGCAACACGTAATTTAAATACAAATATACATATCTAATGAAGCAGTCTGCAAAATGACTTAGCGGGAAAATAATTTACTATACGTTATATACTAATGAACTTTTAAAACTTCAAAATCTTGGAAATCTAGTTACAGACAAAATCACTATAAAGGGTACCATGTACAGGTTGTTCCGGGAGTAGACATTAAAGAGGCGGGTGATAGAGGGGCCTAAGACCCACCAAACGAAAACAAACTTGTATAATCCGATTCACAACTATCTAAAAGTTATGAATTTTTAAAGAAAATTTGGCTGTACCCTACCCTGACCTAATCATTTACTGACGGGGAAAAAACTAATGGTCCATGTGGAACGAAATTTATACACACCGAAGGTGATTAGTATCGTCACACTTAAAAACACATTTCACATCACTGAGAATACAGCCTTGTGAGGTAAAAAAATCATTTTCACAAAAGTTGTACTTGGTTCTGAAAGATGTCTTTAGTTTGCAAGGGGCAAAAAAATATCAATCGGTCACGTAAATTATCACCTACCATTGGAAAAATTACCCCATAGTATAGCCAATTAATTATTAAAAACCATTATTTTAAATTAACAATCGTCGATGCAGTAAAAGTGAAAACATAACGTAAATCAGAATATTCACACAATGGAAATCAGCCATAAGTTTGAAATTATAATGTGAGTAAACAAATAAATGTAACTTTATTTAAATAAAAATATTACACAATGATTAGAATTGTTAAAACTAATTTTAAAATAATTTGTTGAATTTGTGAGAATAAAATGAAATGCTATTAATAAAAGTGTTAAAATCAGTTATTTCACTAAACAAAACTTATTTAACCAAATGGTAAGTTAAGATAGATAAACGAATTACAACACTAGACACCCTTACGTAGTTGCTGCTTCATATACACAGTGACCGTGGTTACGTAGAGGCTAGTGCGCTCGCCTCCCATCATTTCGAACTGGGCGTAATTCCTGAATTGCCTCACAGGCAGATTTTCTGCATGTGGAAATTTTGGCTAATACCCCTGTTTTACATTCCAGTACCACTCCATGCTCAGATTATTCACCTTAAGAAGGGTGAGTGTGAGGGTATTGCGGCATTTTAACAACGGGGCATTAAGAGCCGATGAGGATGGCAAGATGTGAACCAACACGCCCGGGCCCAGATGAGAACCGGGGACCCCTCGCACCGCAGACCGGCGACGCTTTGACGACTGCGCTACGGGGCCGGTACCTTCATCGACTTACAAGACATCACTGTTAAGAGCTGTAAAAATCGCTCCATTACATTACTTTCCCGTGAATCAAGACCAGGCATTGTTTCTTGTAACTGTGACCAATGTTATGTTTACTTATTCTTCTTTCTTCATTTCTTAATATTCTTAATTAAAATGAAGCAGAGCAATCGTAAAATTATCGTATTTATTCTGTAAACAGTCTAAAGTTTTCAGAGGGTTTATTTTCTGAAATTTACACTTACCATATCCTGCGCATAGCATTTCACACCTCCACAGACACGTCTTTTATAGTCGAGGACTACCATTTGGCTATAATGGGAGGCAAACGCGCACTAGTCTCTACATAACAGCGGCCGCTGTGAATATGAAGCAGCTACTATGTAAGGGTGTATGGTGATGTAATATGTTCATCTGAACTTGCCATTTGTTTAATGAAATTTTGTTTAAAGTAATGCTGACTGTTACCACTTTTATTAATAACATTTCTTTTTATCCGCACAAATTAAACACATTACATTGAAAATAAACTTAATAAATTGAAACAGTGTGTAATTTTTTTATTTCAATAAAGTTACATTTAATTATTTACTTAGGCACTATTTTCCACCTTATAGCTGATTTCCCATGGTGTGAATCTTCTGTATTACGTTATGTTTTCACATTTACTGCATCGACGTTTGTTAATTTAAAATACTGGTTTTTACTAATTAATTGGCCATACTATGGAGCAGCTTTTCTAATTACGGTTGATTATTTATGTGGCCCATTGATATTTTTTTACCTCGTGCAAAGTAGAGGCATCTTTTATAACCAAACGCAATTGTGTGAAAATGACTTTTTGCCCCACGAAGCTGTACTGTCAGTAACGTGAAATGTGTTTTTAAATGTGACGACATTAATCACCTTTGGTGTGAACAAATTTCGTTCCACATGGACCATTACTTTTTCCACTATCAGTAAATGCTTTGCTCAGGATAGAGTATAGCCAAACATTCTTTAAAAATTCATAACTTATAGACGGTGGCGAATCGGACTATAAAAGTTTAGTTAATTTGGTAGGTCTAGGGCCCCTCTATCACCCGTCTCTTTATTGACGTCTACTCGCGGAACATCCTATATAATTTGGTGTATTTGCGGCCAGGTTTGTGTACTATTTAAAGTAATGGTGATGGAAACTAAGTTTTGATGAGTTTGTTTGGTTACGAGTACCAGCAGTGCGAAAATTGCGATGTAGTTGAAGAAATATATATAATTCTTTTGTGGTCGTTCACACCCCACCATACGAATATTATAGGCCTAGTATGACATTATTTACTGCGTGTACCATTTACAGCAAGAGGTTAAGTTGATTGTAGATGTCGGTTAAAGCAGTATCCCCTAATTAAAAATCATCGTTTTATAACTCTTTATGACCCATCGTTTCCGTCTAAAACGCAAACATATGTTAAAAATCACGAGGATACGACCTGGTAGATAGACAATACGTTTCGCACCAGGTGATGAACACATGTCAGGGGTGTGTTGCTTCTACAATACGTATTATTTTGAATGGTCTGTCATTGTCCTGTATAAGTCTTCCCCCTTTCTAGCGAATAATCAGGTGTTCAATGTTATACAATATTCGTCCTTAACTCGTTGTTTGCATGGTAAGTGATTATTTTACTTCCTAATGATTTTACGCATAGTAAAACAAAAGGATGGCAATTGGAAACCTTGAAGCATATATGCTTGAACGGGAACTCAACAAACACGCGGGTGCAAAAAATAAGCTATGCTGTAAACAATATTCATACTCCAAAGTGAAAAAAAAAACCTTTGAAAAATCTAAACATATATGTGCTAAAAAGAAAACGTTTGTAGTGTTTAAAATAACTGCAGTATAATGGAACTGGTTTATAGAGATAATATTTTTGTAAAATGATCAAAATATTGTACTGTGTCTTGAGCATCAGTGATGTTGTAATCGTATATTTTAATCACCATATTAAATAATCATATTTTCCTTTCACGTCTGTCATAGGTAAGAATTTAAATGCTGTCGTACTTTCGTTGAGCAAGCATCTGTTCTGTTAAATCAGTGTTAAACTGTAGGTAGAAAGTACACTAAAAATAGATAATAAAAACTACCAGTTATAATAAAGTTTTTAAATTCAAGCAGCATGTTGCCTATGTAGCCTCTGCATCATCCTGTAATTTTTTATCTTATTGACCTATTAAATGCTCGTATTATATTGTAAGTCTGCTTTACAACCAAAATGTGTACAGGGAAAGCGTTATAAGTATGATACTCTTTACATTGACGGCCATACATATTAATGTTATTATTTTAAGGTACTGCAGTACAAATGCGATTTATTAATTGCTTTAAAATTACATCGAAAATTATTTTAAAAACTAAAAATTTTAATGTTTATAAAATTTTTCATTTCGGAAACAGTCATTAATTGGTATAAGTGTAACCATAGAAATTGTAATTAGTAATGCTTGATTAATAAATATCTTAAATTGCCATAACATGTAAAACACAGTTAAATAATCAATAACAGTGTCAAAAAATTTGAGAAACTAAATAATATTGTTAGTTTAGGTTACATTTCATTACACACAAAAAAAATAATTCTTTTATTCTTTGTGACAGTAATTAGAAAATTCAATCCTACTTTACTGTATGATGAAATGAGGTTGATTTCAATAATATCGCCAAATATTTTAACTGTAACATAAACTTTTACTGATAATTTAAATAAAACATACAGTATATTAAGATAATGACCGAAATGTTACAGTTAAGCCCAGATTACACTGAAAAAAAAAAACAGTAACAATGTTAATTATAGTTACGAAAATGTTGTCAACAAATTCTAAGCTATGGTATACTATTAAATAGCAACGCTAATAGCTAATGTGCTAATAACACTGCTTAAAACACCAATTTTACTAAAAAAAATTGTAAGAATGATGAAGGAATGATAATAGCAATGTTGTTGACAAAACACTTACAACATTACTGGTAACATTGCTAGTAACTGCTAGTAACATTTGTTACCAACATCCTTTGTTCAAGACAGCCCTAGAATAGATCGGGAAAATAATGTTGTCAACAGTGTTGGTGACAAAGTTAGCAAGCAAATGTTTTCAACAAAATTGTGGTAAAAATGTTATTAACATCTCTTTATATAAAAGAGAACACTGCCTGATTGACTGACATATAAAACTTCAGCCCAAATCACTGAATATAGACACTTAAAATTTTTTGTGTGGGTTCCCCTCAGGTCGTAGGCAAGCACTAAGAATAGATTTTTTGAAATTCGACCTCTAAGGGGGTGAAAAGGGGTGAAATGTATTTCCGAAGAAACGTCGTTAGAGCTCGAGCCCGACGGCCTATCATCGTGATTTTTACTTTAAAATAACACAAATAATAATGCACATTAGCCAATTTAAGCAAATATATTTATCACGAACTTAGCACAATGATAGAGCGAGTAGTTTTCCGCATTATACTACTTATATCTCGTTTTCATTTCACGCTGCTAAATCCAGCTGGCGGAAGCTCCACGATTCTCACATAAATATATCTTACTCTAACTCTCGTCCTCTGAAATGCGACGCACGGACCAGGGAGATTCATCTCTCGGGAGGCGGCGGTATACGCCTGGTCGATGTTTTCAAGCTAGTTAGTATGCGGCCCCGTGCCCATATCCCCGCTCTTAATTCCAATCGCTCCGCGGAGACATTTAAGAAATGACCAGAAACGTTCCCCAATCATTGATTCCCCATAAAGTTTACAAGAATTTCGGCCAAGGGAAGGGGTTGTTAGAGAACGAGAGAAGTCTCCGTATTCCAATATTACCGCTGCAGATGAAAGTAACTACATGGTTCGGCGTAGTAGGTCCAATCAAATTAGCCTCAATTTTCTTGTTCCCTTGTGATACTTAAACCACATGGAACGTTCAGTACCAACGTTTTTGTGACATCAAAGAGAATATTTACTGATTGTTCGGAAACATACTGAAAATATTTAGGAAAGAGAATCCTTGTATACAAATATTAACAATAATATATTGCAATGTGTAGCCTATCTTAACTACACTGTAAGAAATTATTTCAACCCATGACACACTTTCGCATAAAAAGTGCTGAGAACGTTAGTATAGCGAAGAAATTTCTCATGCATTTATGTTACGATCGCATAATATTAAAGGAATAAGTTTAATTTATTTGGGAATGATACAATATGGTACGGTAAACATCCCATAGCACATACAGGTTCATTACCGTACTTCAATTTCGTATATAGGAAATTTAAAATTTTACAAACATTATTTATAATGTAGTGTAACGTTTCAGAAAAACGAATGACTTTTTAAATTAATAATTATAATTATATTGTACCATTGGTTAAAATACCAGCTTTGATTTGTTACTTAAATTTTTTATTTACAGTTTTTGGTTACCAATGACTTAAATTATTTTCCTGTTGATTTTGTTTGGTTTATAAGTTGTATTATAATTCAGTCTATATTATGTAATTCTTCAAGCAATAGTCCAAAAATTCTATGTCTATGCTGAAAAAAAGAGCTATATGAAAAATGGGAATTGTCTTAATAACTAAGGAAAATAATAACTTTTTTTGGTATAACCAAAAATGTGAGTGCTATGTTTTACATATATCACAATATCCAAGAAAGTTTCTCTGGTGTAATGAATTCCAATATTTATTATTATGAGTCAAGAATTTGTTGCAGCTAAAGGGCAAGCTGTTTAGCGTTCTAATCGACATGTATAGAAAATGTTACAAGGTATGTTGCAAAGTCATACTTACTATTACACATTTGTGGATTACTGCCATTACCTATCTGGATTTTTTTTTTTAGAATATGGTTTAACCTGTTAAATTGACAACTATACGACGAGTGTGTAAATGTAAAGAAAGCCTGAAAACCACCCACATCAGAAAATACCTTCAGTGTCTCCTGTGCTACCGGTGTAAAATGATAATGATTTATTTATTTACAAAAATATTACAGTGCCTGCCAAACAGTCTTATTAGACCACACCAGGAAGGCACCACATTACAAAAAAAAGCACAAAACATAACAACACAAGACAGGTGATTAAACATATTAATTCCGTGAGGAATAATAAACCAAGCGATATCTGCAGTAATAAGTTTATAGCGTAAGTAAATTATTTCATCAAATTAACTTACTGCGGCAGAACAGAAATCATTATAAAATATTTGCTACTGTAATCTACATCTAACAGATTACATCTAACAATGTTTTAACACAAAATGATTTTTTATTAAATGGATCAAAAGATAAACAAATTTTGTTGACATGTTTAGTACAGCGTTCAATTACTCTTCCAGGTTTACCAGAACAGAAAATAAAAGAGTTTCTACTTCTGTAATTTGGAATTTTCAAGGATACTGACTTGTGGATCTCAGTATAATCAAATATTGCAAAAAAAAACATTTCAAAAGAAATAATGAATCCATAGCAACTCTTCTTTCTTTTAATGAATGCGTATTATATTTATTTAGAACTTCATTGTAAATAAAACTTGTCTTATCTATGTTATATCTTTCATCTATTATTTTAAAAACTTTAATCTGAATTTTTTCAAGGCGCTTAGAGTCTGTTTCCGTAATGGAATTCCAAACAACAGAGCAATATTCAAGTTTAGATCTAACTAAAGAATAGAACAAACAAAGCAGAGAATCGCTATTAGTAGCTTGTTTAGTGACGTGAGCAATTAGACCTACAGTTCTTGATACTCTGTTAACTAACATATCAATGTGGTGGTGGAACAATAATTTTGTATCTAACAATATTCCTAGATCGCGGACAGTTGTCACGCGGTTTATTACGGTCTGTTTTATATGGTAGTTATAAATCAAAGAATGTGTCTTTCGAGTAAAAGTCATGCAATGTATTTTTGAAATATTAAACTCCATTTTATTTCTGGAACACCAGCTGACAATAGCGTCTATATCTGCTTGTAATTTGACGCAATCCGTTGCATCTTTGATCACTTAAATATCTTAAGGTCATCAGCATAAAGTAAACAACCTGAATATTTTATACACTGCACAATATCATTAACAAAAATATTAAACAATAAAGGAGATAAAGTGCCTCCTTGAGGAACTCCAGAAGCTATATAAAATTTAGAAGATAAAACGTTTTCAATTTTAACTAGAAAGTTTCTTGACTGTAAGTAACTAGTGAACCAATTTACATAGTCCCTATCTAAGCCAAAAGCAGAAAGTTTATTTAGCATTATAAAATGTTGACAGTATCAAAAGCTTTACTGAAATCAAAATATATAATATCATTCTGTAATCTGGAGGTAGTATCAGTATGGATTTTACTAATGAAATTAAATAAATTACTAGTTGTTATTCTTCCAGCCATGAAACCATGTTGTCTATCAGAGATGTGATTTTTTAAATGAAAGAAGAGGTGTTTGTGAATTATCTTTTCAAAATCTTAGAAAAATGGCTAAGTAATGTTATTGGCCTGTAGTTAGAAGGATGACATTTATCACCCTTCTTAAATATGGGTATAACAATGACAGTTTTCCAGGAATTTGGAAAAATTCCTGTGGAAAGACTGGTATTAAATATACGAGCCAGTATGGGAGCAAAAATTGTTGAACACCCTTTAATAATAAAGCTAGGGATCTTATCATAACAGACAGACTTACTTGATTTTAAACACTTAATTGCCCACACAACCAAACTTGTGTCTACAAGAGGTATAGATAGATGCAATTTAGATACATCGTTGTCTGCCACTATTTTGCAATTATTTTTAGATTTTACAAATACGTCAGAGAAAATTTTGCCAAAATAGTTTGCAACAAGGGAAGATTCAGAGATAATTTTTCCATCAACATTAAGATTAATGTTTTCTTTAAAACCATTTTTCATAAATTTAACAAAGTTCCAAAATTTCTTTGGGTCAGATTTAAGTTTTTGGTTGACAGATCTGAGCCAACTCAGCTTACATTTTTTTTTTAATTTTTGTTTTGACTAGTTTCCGTAAATTGGAAAAGCTGTTATAGTTATGTCTTGTTTGGTTTCTTTTGTATATTTTATGTCGGCATTCTTTAGGTTTAATAAGTCTAATTAGTTCTTTAGAAAACCATACAGGATACTTATTATTTTTACATGTCCTAGTAAGTATAAAGTGTTTAATAACATCACATACCTTAGTTGATAAATATTCGACCATGTCATTCACATCAGTCATAGTATATATATTGTTCCAGTTAGTATCTCTTAGGGATAAGAATACAGACAAATAGTCACCCTTAGAATAATCCCTTATTGTATAGTCGTTGCAGTTGAGTTTAGGGGGAAATTTCAATCCAAAATAACAAGTTAAAGCGGGATGAAACCCATCTTCATTTACCAAAGGGTCGTCACATTTCGTTGGTGAATGAATAAATTCGTAAGAAAATACTAGATCCAATAGAGAAGTATCATTGACAGTGGTGTTATACTGATGTAAAGTTAAGGTCGCTGTTAATTTATTCTCAAGAAAAGTCAAATATTTCTGAAAATCTTCAACATTACTATTTGGAGGAACATAAATACATCCAATAAGAATTTTATATTGAGAAGTAACTGCTATTTCTACACATATGGCTTCAATATATGGATCTCATAAATCATGCCTAAGAAAATAAAAGGGAAAAATGTTTTTATCAACTGCTATTAATACTCCACCACCTCGGCTAAAAGACGTGAGTTCGGAATTGCTATCGTTCCGGAATATATTATAGTGTTGAGGGAAGTAACGAGAGTTAACGCTATTATTGTTAAACCATGTTTCAGTTAAGCAAACTATTGGATGGCAATCAGAAATGACGCTCACATAAAATTCTGATGCTTTGGTACGTAAGCCACGAACATTTTGATAATAAAGATAAGTATTCAACTCTTGAAGAGTAAAAAGACGGGAATGTGTATTTTGTTAACCGTTTGTACAGCTCGAACCCAATGGGCTATCGTCATGAATTTAATTTCAATTAGATACTTATACAATTCTATAACACAGGACTTGAATATGTTTCGAAACTTGATGATTAAGGGGGTGAAAATACGTGATACGTGTTTTCGAACATTTCTCCATATCTATTGAACCAACCGAGATATCGAAACGCTCTTTGCTTTATATTGATGCTTATGTAAATATCCAAAATACCATGACAATATATTTTCCAAATTCCATCTCAAAGAGGTAAGAAATTGGGTTAAATAAGTTTTCGATTCAAAATCTATATATATCGACCCAATTGACATTTCATCTAATGACGTGTTTTTGGTTATGACTGATGCTTGCTGAAGTGCCTGAAAGTAATTTCAAGAATATTTAAAAATGATCATCTAAGGAGGATAAAAGGGGTGAAAAGTGATGAAATGTGTTTTTAATGAATCTTCGATATATATCTTCAACCCAACGGGCAACTGTCGTGTTTTTCACGTCCAAGAAACACCAGTTAAGTAGTCTAAAATTTTATTTGAGAGTTTTTCTATATTCAATCCCTTAGGAGGTGAAATTATCTGGAATGTGTTTCAGATATACCTTCATATATATTGAACCCATGGATGTGTATAGTTTATTTTTATTGTAGGATGATGATTTGATAAGTAGCCGCTAAAAGTTTTTTAAGAGTTTTCAAATTTCAAATTTTCAGTACTATACAGAAGTGACATGTGATTTTTAATGAACGACCTATTTTGCTTTGACTGAACTGGCTATCCGTGATTTTCACTTCACTTGGATATTTGTTCAAATGTTTAAGATGGGAAAATAAGATTTTTCGAATTTAGACACCTAAAGAGGTGAAAAGAAGTAACATTTGTTTTCTATCAGCCGATGATACTTAAAACCATAAGATTTATTGAGGTGTTGTTAGCGTCATAATTATGCTTACGAAAGTACCTAAAAACGTTATGCAAGTTTTTTTTATTTTGTAAGGTAACTTAATTATTAAGAGAAAACATTAGCTTTTAAACTTTCAAGGCAGACGATTAGAAATGGAAGCACGACCAGCGAGAAATAAAGTATACATGAGTATCATTATACAGCTCTGTCGAGACGTGTTGTTGTACAACCTCTATGCGCCCAGAAAATTAATATTTTATTTTTAAAATTAGTTTTCATTAATAATTTCGACGTTACGTGGCGTAGTTTTCTGTAGCTCCGATCTATTGTTCGACAGGTTCCGGGCTCAAATTCCTTTAAAAGCTCTCCAAACGGGCAAACCTATCACACAACAATTGCAAGGAAGATGTAATTAGTGCAGTATGTATACGATGACGTTCAAATGTGGTGAAAATGGATTATGCTGTCCACTATCTACTTAAGTTCTTCGACAGCGTCAGCCCACATTTACCATCTCACTAACCTGTAGGTTGGGGCACCAAATCCACTTAACGTCAAGTGAAGGTTTTGAAAAACAAATATGTTACTGAAGGCATCATCTCCAATGGTTGTGCTCTGGGGAAATAAATCTTATTACCACGTAAACAACGAATTTCATACACAGGCGAAGTAGCTGTTAGTATTAGTTTAGACAGTTTTTCGCGTGGACAGCCATATAACTTATTCTGCTGCAGAGTTAACTCAAGTATCAGATTTATCATTCTAACACTTGATGACTGAACTGCCTGTCTGGTGTACAAAGAGGTTTTCCAATTCAGGTGAATATTATCTGTAGAGACACTGGTAAATCGCGGGAAAGTTTATTGTTTGCTAGGCTCCAACATGCTATGTATAACACTGAAGGTTTTGCACCTATGTTGTCTATTGTTTATACGAAGCATTGTGTCCTCTTCAACAAACCCAATTAGAACTGTACAGTTTTAATACAGAACGTGTGTGGTTTGCCAGAAAAGTGTTCACACGTGACACGGTTGAGATACTACAGTTTATTGGAGACTATGTAAAATATTTTCGCGATTTTCCAGTGTCTCTAATTATCTGCTATGAGCAATACACGCCCGTGCAAGGCCGCGGGCGCACTGCTAGTTTGCCCACAAAATCTTACAAGGTCTAATTAACGGCAACACACGTAGGTTTTTACAGAAATCATATGCCCTTAGCATCGTGGAGTGATAATGGGTATTTATCATAATTTTTATTTTCTATATATTTGCGTAATGTGTGAGAATATATAATTTACGTGTGTGGGGATATCTGTTCTTATTAATTAATTGCAAGCAAATGTTTGTACTAAGGTGCGCAGTACATGGAATATTTTTAATATCCGAAAATCATCGCAAAGGCCCAAAGTCGCCTTTACTACAGAATACGGTTTTTTCTTCTTACCCTATTAATTAAAAAAGTAACAAAAATTTGCGTTGCAATATAAAGAAAATTATGTAATATCTAAACTTAGATGGAGACGCATATAGCGATACATCAAAAGTCGGCCATTGTGATTGTGGTCTCCTAGGACGCTATCATACTCGTCTTTCGACTACAAAGAATTCAGAGCAGATACGCCATTGTACACTGCAAAAATACAGGTTGTTGTAAAATTCCGTGTCGATATTCTAGGGAAACAATCCTCACGTGTAGAGGAACAAAAAGTGTTACGTGAACATAGGTCCAAAAACACACCGTTTCTGCGCTACAGTTGGCATACATGACGTATGGTTGATAGCGCGCTGGCAGGATCATGTTGCTGTGTCACAGTTGTTCCTACTGTCTGTGTGTTAGTGGTGTAGTGTGTGGCATAGTAACATGTTATGTACTGCTGTAATGATGCCCCACAGCGACATAATCCTACCCGCGCGCTATCAACCATACGTCATGTATGCCAACTGTAGCGCAGAAACGGTGCGTATTTGGACCTATGTTCATATAACACTTTTTGTTCCTCTACACGTGAGGATTGTTTCCCTAGAATATTGACATGGAATTTTGCAACACCCAGTATTTGCAATTTTACGACGACTGTGTAAGCTATTGGAATGTTGAGATATTATATATGGGTAAAGAAGGTGATTAACCGCGGAAAAATTTAATTGTTTGCTAGACTTCAGTGTAATATATTCAATTTTGACGCTTTCATTTTGTTACTGGCGAGTCACTATTTGACTAGGCAAATAATAACTCTGGTGCGCTACTACTGGTCGTCTGTCATTCGTCTGTATGCAACTAGGCTGTGCTACATAACCGCCGGTCAGTAATACATGACGCTGGACGATGCACTGATTTACAGAATACGCTGGCAAAAGACATTCCCGCGTATAATCACCTTGAAAACTTTCAATCATTTCTTATATTTCTCTGGTAGTAATCTTATAGGATTTTAGAGAACCGTCAAAAGTACACTGATACTACCGTACTTGTATAATAACGATGTTGTACAGTTACTCTGCTTACGAGGTTAATTATGGTAAATGGGTCATACTGTGTGTGGGTTAATAACTTCCATTACTTTTCCGGGGGTTCTTTTAGGAGTGCATTAGTGCATATCGTTTAACAAAAATGTATGTTTTAAAAATATATTTTCCCACTTATCTATTAGAAGTATTTTGAAAAGAAATAATGCTTCGTCGATATTTGCTAATATGTGAAGTATTTAATTGTTCGTTATCATTTAATTAGAACTTGATAAACCTACATTCACGCACATAGATTTCGTAAATTTTTGTAAAATTGTATTTGATTATGCAGTTCATTTTTGGAGAACATAATAGACCTGTGAATGGATTTTATTTTCATGTCAATAGAAGTATAGAACTTAAAAAACTAAACCCCAGTATTTTAATAACATATACGAACTTCGGTTGCGGCGCGACAAGACACAGTATTCTAAAACCATACCCTTGATTTCAATAAGTGAAATTACGACTCACAGTAAAGATAGTCGCTAAGTTGAAAAGGAATCAGTCAAATGCAGATATAACTACTGAATCGAAGAAACTGAATACGCAATGTGAAGAAGAAATCATGGCTGATTATGTCAAAGTTATTCAATAAAGTCATTAAAGCGCTTTCGCTCGTTCAAGTGCAGATTGGCTGGTTTCCGAAACATTTTACATGTCTGAATTTTTCTTTGACGGATATAGTTACTACTGAGAAACATAAATGTGCTGACGAATTTAATTTTAAGTAACGTGTCAATTTAAGTATTTAACGAATTCCTGAAAATTTTAGGATTTATAATTTTTATTTTTTATTATTTTGGTCATAACAGGGCGTAGAATTATCATGGTTAGCATTAATTTTACGTAAAATTTGGAATTTATTAAGAAAAGCGGTACGTATTCGCAAAGTACGATATT
Source organism: Medauroidea extradentata (assembly GCA_003012365.1). Lineage (NCBI taxonomy): Eukaryota > Metazoa > Arthropoda > Insecta > Phasmatodea > Phasmatidae > Medauroidea > Medauroidea extradentata. The sequence goes on along the minus strand of PNEQ01087352.1, from coordinate 21,511 downwards.
GTTGAATTGAGTTAAGAATCTCTTGTTGCGTACAGGAAGTATCCAGAAATTTTATTTTAATGTTAATGTAAATGTATGAGGGTATATGTGTAAAATAACTCTGAAATTTTAGTAACAGTACAGCTAGCGCTACCATAACAAAATATTAGACCTATTTTTATCGGAAGTCCACATTCCTAAAATGATAATTGACTTATAAATGTATGCTTTATTATCGCATAAATACTTAATTATTTAGTGTGATGTGAGAAGTATTGAATGCAATATTTGTCTTACTTAAATATGAGCCACGCGGAAATATAATTTTATGTATTATAGTACATACAGTGTGCGTATCACTCAAATCCTTAATTAAATAATAATCAGATTTCTGAGTACGTCAGTGCAATATATAAATCAAGTAGAAATACTAACGGAACTATTTTATTTTGTGTATCTGTCAACTCTGTAATTCTACTTATAAACGCAGACTAAGGTAAGTGATTCCATCCATTACTTATACCGGAGTTAAATTCTTTCCTCGCAAGATATTCCCAACGCCCATTTTTGAAACCCCCTCTGTTACGTCTGTGGATTGAGAGGTATTTTCTCCTTTATTGTGGACAAACGATTTGTTCCACGGACGCTATGGACGATTTCCTCTTTCGTTCTTGTAAAGGGAGGGAAGGAGGTTAGATTGAAGTCTCCTGTTAAAACGACCAGATCCTTTTTGTGTTCGGCCCTTGTCAGACACTGACATTTCAATTCTTTAAAACGTCTCATACAACTTTCTCTCCCGAATTCATTAAATTTCTTACCAATTTTCGTTTATCTTAGAGTTTAAAAAATTGTAATAATATTAGGCCAAAAGTTTCTAATAATGTACGATTGTACATTGGAATTTCAATTTCATGAAGTGTAAATATTACGTATTGGATAAATATTTTTTGTAATTATATTCTCATAGTTAAAAATTATGTTTCGTTTGCGATTAACTTAATGTGGACATTCCTTTTCATATGAATTAAATTAAGTTATTTCCTGCAATTGTTAACTGGTAGAGAACATTTATTTCCGATGTCGGCTGTTAATATTAAAGAAAATAATTAATAGGGGACTAAAATAATACAAAAAAAAACATGTTTTGCTGCTTAATATAATACATTAAATAATCGATCGGTGAGTTCCAAGTACATTGATCAGATCACAAAGTTATATTTTTTAGAGATTTTAATAAACATTTTCATAAAAAGATGCGAAAGTATGATATTTTTAAAAATCACATTGAATCGCAAAACCGTTAGGTTGTTTACGAAAATTTACCGCTTTTGTGAAAAATTCACTGTGCCGTTAATGGCTGGGTATGTACTTGCCAATATCGTTTACGTGTCCGTACAATGACAGTGGGCCGGGATCTATTTCGCGAAAGATAACTGCTGCCTGATTAAAGGACTCTGCGCCTTTAACAGTGTGAAATTTGATTGCTGACATATTTTAGTTGTTCCGAAAAATACAGTGAGTCAGTGTTCTTATTTTCTTCGACGGATAACCACTGTCTGAAAACAAAACACAGAGCTGTTATTGGCACGGTCTGTTCTTGTCAAAGTCTTTTTAATTGTCCTCAAAAGGCAGAGAGATAATTTTTTCGCGACACATTTCTGCTGTCGGAAACAGGACACTGTTTCGCTAAAGGCTTATAATTCAACTTGCCAATGTGTTCAGGTGTCCATGAAAAGAAAGCAGCTAGTGCCTTTTTCACGACAGATAGTTGCTGTTTAAAAAAAGTTACTGCGTCTTCTTGCTGATATTCACAAAGTGTCCGTATTAAGACAGAGAGTAGGCATCTGTTTAGAGGCAGAATATCACTGTCTATAGAAAGTCACCCCGCCATTAACGGCCCGGGATATTTTTGCCGATGTATTTAAATGTCTTAAAAAGACAGCGGGCTGAAGTATTTTTCGTGGTGGCTAAATTCAATTTGGAAAGACATTATACCGTTAGATGCAAGCTGTCTTATCATGTAGTAGACACTCGACGACAGTTCGGAAAATGGGCGGATGTCTTTCCGACAGTTAGCCGCCACTTTGTGTTTGCTGGGTAGCTGCTAGTATGTTAACAAACGATGTACGGGCGCGCTGTTGCAATCACGTGAGCACAATGCCTGAAGAATGTACATTTCTCGTTATATAAGAAATGAGGACAGCATTTAAAGTTCTGTTTGTAGAACTTGTTGACATATCGGATGAAGAGTATAACAAAGAAAAACGAACATTGACAGGGGTAATGGATTATTCGGTGTCACCGTGCGGAACTTCTGCAATGTTGTTACGAAAACTGTGTGTAAGGTGTTGCGTATAGCCAATAGTGTCATGCGAGAGACTACAGACCAGTTATTCCAAATTTTTATTATTTAAAGTTCTGACACAGTAAAGCGTGACGCTATTTCGACAAGAATATAATTGTAGTTAGCACTGACATAACTTGTAAAATTGACATATTTATGAACTATTCCACATTTTCGATTATCTATGTCTGCAGAATGTAGAATAAAACATTTAAGTCTATGTGATGCAATGAAGGTGTTTAAAGATCACACGAAGGTTAGCTATGATAATATAATACTGTAGCTGTTACGTTTTTTAAACTTTCTTTTCATTAATGTCAACGTTGAAGTAAGGATAGGGCTAGCTAGATTTAATCAAGTGAAAAATTACACGAAAACTTCGTAATAATTGATAAACAGGTCAAAAATTGACTAAAAACATTGTATAATATTTATTACTTGCCCAATGCAACAAAAAAAAAAACACTACCGAAGTTGATGACATTCATATTAACTGCTTGCAGGCCACTGGGTGACAGAGTTGAGATGTTTGTTGTGGCTTTTTTTAATCGATGCACATGTAAAGGCATGCCTAATTTGTTGCGGCGTACATTATATGGCATTCTGACTGTATTGAAGAAAATTATGTTGTATGTCCATGTAAGCTTGTAAATCATATGCTTCAGGCAATTCAACTTACTGAATTGCCATATGTATGCTAATTACTGTACTCTATTCTTGGTAGGGTAGGTGTGTTGTCGTCACGTGCACGGAGATTCCATGAACTGTCCCGTTTCCTAAAGCAAGCAAATCGAAATAAACTGTTGTCAAATTTGTTAGTGACATTTGCAGGCTAAAAAATAGAAAGCAACGAAAAGCTCAATTCAGTAATTCACAGATATTTTGACAAGAAATAATATTATCACAATAGTGTTCGAAGTTTAGCCTATATTTAATTGTAACGTTTGCAATTAAATATATTTTTAGCTGCTTCTAGAAGATAGTCTGTGTTTACTGAATAAAATAATTATTATCGGATATTTTGGAACTTTGGCTGATATCAAATTATCGTGTTTCACGTACCAAAAACTAAGTAATGTGAAGTATCTTCATTTTGAACTTAACGAGCAATGGATATATCTTTGATGTTTTGCTGTTTTATGGTGCTCTTGATAGGAATCGTACAGTTATTCAGATCCCTTTCAAGAGCAAAACCAAACCTTTTCAAATAATAAATTTAAAAAAGTTGTTCTGCAGTTCTTAACCACAAACAGTGTTTAGAAATAATACATGCATATAACGTGGTCTTATTTTGTCGCAATCATGCTAGAATCATCCGATAAAGCTCTCTTTTACCTGTTTCGAAGACAGGTATTTATATCCTAATGAGAAAATGCTGGTGAACAAATATGAGTAGCCTCTAAAACCCTAAATTATGAAACAGTATTAACGGCACGTACTAAATTAAAAAATATATAATTTATAACAACCGACGTTGAAGAGCCACAAGAGTAGTTGAAATCGGGTACAGTATTTTGGCTTCTCGCCTTCGTATATTCGGAAAGCCAAATGTCATTGGGAATTAAACTGTAATGGAAATCTTACATAAGACATTGGGTTTGCATAATTTCTTGTGTTTAAATTCTCTAATAAACACAAACAACATGGTCGGTTAGAATATGAGAATATACTGCATGCCAGGGTAATACTTCGTGCACGGAGAACTGAGATTTCAGAACAACCTAGTTTTTAATCGCTACCGTGAAGCCATACAAGTAACAAAATATGTCCGAAAGTTAAGAGAATATTAAGAATGTGTGTCGGCAATTGTTGCAGTTTCACTCTGTAACAACACGATTTTGTAAATTTGTACCTACAGTACATTTCAGAGTAACATTAATTTGCTGTTCAGGTGTATAATCAAAAAATTCATGTGTACCCGCGGTTAAACGTGAATACCAAACAAATAATTGTAATTTCAACGATCCATGCAATGCGAGAGTATTATTTTCTCAACCTTTTTGTAGACTTACATAATTGCGAGTGAACTTTGTAGTAGTAGAACAGCTCCACATCTAAAGAGAAACTAAAAAAGAAAGTAATCCGGAATCAGCTGTTGTCAGCAAACTTAAGGCACACATTCATTTCGGAAAGAAATAAATTCGTATCCAGAAAGAAGACGAAAAAAAAGTAACAATTGAACAATAATAACCTAAATTAATTCCTTATACAAGATATACGACCAAAAATAACATGACTAACAAAACAACAAAATACGCTACATAAAAATAGCAACAAAATTGACGAGGACAGCGATATAGTCCTATAAACCGAATTGATACAATCCACAAAACTTCGTCACTTTGATATAGACAAGCAAATTTAATGCATTGTTATTTTTTTTTACTGGCCCATCTTGGCTCACAAAACTTAGTTAATTAGCGCATGTTATATTGAACTTTGGCATATACGGATTGGTCCTCACCAACATGGTTGTCATAAATCAGATACAAGAAATATTGTTTTACTGTTTGCAAGTTGACATGGCATAGATTATCATTTATTTCACGTTTTGGAATCTATACTGCGTGGAATATGTTACTGTTACGAACAGTACAGAAGTATGCGTGAGATAAAACACTTCTTTCTTCTCAGCTGTTTCCCGTAATAAAATAAGGGTATTTATAATGCAATAATGTAAGAATATCTAATTGCTTAAAATTATGCCGTTTCACGCCAAAAATGCTGATTAATCCACTGTAAGACAAGTTACCGTTATCGAGAAAAAAACTCTCCATGGTGGTACAGATAAAGCAGCTTTAATTATCGTAAGATATACAGTTGTCCATAAACAACCGCATATTATGCACACCACCACAATCCTGGGCTAAATTTGAGACGAAAATGTTGGCGCCAAAATGTTGTAGGATAAATTTCACTCGCCGAGTGTTGCAACATAGTCCTGTATTTGGTCCCGTCAGGCACTACACGGATATTTTACTTGTCTTCATACTACAGTTCTGACCTGTATATTATGAGAGCAGGTTCAAATCCCGAGCATTACAAACATGATGCACGTTCGGATTTCATAACATGCATAAAACAATACCTGGACGTGGAGCGCAAGAGTGGAATTCGTCCGTGCAGTGGTGCCACATTGTACACGTAAAATGTCGACAATGCATATGAGCAGAGTGTAGATTGACTGGTGAGCTACATACTGTCCAATTACTTTAATGCTTGATTACACCAGTGTATTATTTTACGGATACCAAGTATCAGCTTAGTGAAGAAGGGAAATGTGTAAATGTGTGAGCTACTGGCAAAGCGCAAACGCGGCTGAGTGGTAAACAGTACGTTTTTTTTTACGTTGAGGTCCCTCAAGAATAAGAAGTACTCTTAACACGTTTCGAACATTTTGGTTCTCTTCAGGTAAGTGTAATGTTTACAAATTTCAGTAAACGAGGAGTCGGACGATTAAGGTACAGTAGTACACATACAGTACGTTTTCTCTCCTCGCTCGTTTTTTTTTTATTTCTGGCCGAAAATAATACATCGTGCGTTACAGGCAAAATCCCAAAAATTTTCAAAACTTTTGTATATTTTTCGTCATCTGTGACAGTACCCATGTAATTCGCTTTTTGTGACTGCTCAAAATAAAAACAAGATATTACCATCAGAGCAAATTAGTCATCTTTCCTCAATCTGAGTGTAAACCAACGACATTTTTTGTCGTTTGCGTGGATTTAAAATGATGACATGGTGTCTTTACTTTTGGTGTCATGTTACATTCCAACATTATTGGACCAAACATATTTTACTAAATTTTATCAGATATCTCATGTGAGATTACAACTAAACAAAATACACTACATAGAATAATCAAATACAGCATGAGCAAAAAAAACATTTAAATTCAAGTCACCCAGATAAGTAGATACTACATGCGCACAAATGTTGGACAAAATTCGGGAAATTATTTCTTGATGTAGTATATACGGTCCAAAATGTACAAATGGCTACCATTTTAAAATTATTAACATGGAGTGAACAAAATATATAAAAGTTAAGTGACCTTGTTAAGTAATATAATTATGTGCATTAAGCTCGAACAATTTCTGAAGGTTGGTTCCTTATATTTCTCCTGTGCTCAAAACATTTCCGAATTACTGCCATTATGAAAAAGGCAGAAACTAAACATATAAAATTGACGTAACCTTATTAAACACAGTGATGATGATGATGTCGGTATGATGATATGATGATGACGACGATGATGGTGATGATGATGATGATGATGACGATGATGGTGGTGATATAGATTATGATGATGGTGATGGTTATGATGATGGTAATGATATAGATTATGATGACGATGATGGTGATGATGATGGTGATGATGATGGTGATGATGATAATGATGTTGATGATGGTAATGATGACGATCATGATGGTGATGATGATGACGGTGACGGCTAATGATGATGATGGTGATGATAATGATGATGGTAATGATAACGATGATGATGGTGTTGACGATGGTGATGTTATAGCTTATGATGATGATGATGGTGATGGCTATGATGATATAGATTATGATGATGATAATGACGATTATGATTGTGGTGTTTATGATGGTGATGATGGTGACGGTTATGATGATAATGACGATGATGATGGTGATGATATAGATGGTGATGGTGATGATGATAATGATGATGATGATGGTGATGATGATAATGATGATGACGATTATGGTGCTGGTTATGATGATGGTGATTATATAGATTATAATAATGATGATGATGGTTATGATGGTGATGATGGTGACGGTTATGATGATAATGACGATGATGATGGTGATGGTGATGATGACGATGACGGTGATGATGATTCTGATGATGATGATGATTCTGGTGATGATATATATGGTGTTGATGTGTTTTCACCCGGAGGCTGGTTTGAACTATGCGGGAACACCTAAGGCGTGACTAGGCGAGGATGAAATTGCTGTGTTTCGCCTTTGCCTAAAGCAGTATGGGGATAAGAGTTCGACACAACAGCAAGTCCTGAAACCAGGAAGGTAACTGTAAATTTTCCTCCTCCTCGGCCGGGAATCGAACCCGGGAATATGCGCCCACTGGTCAGGAGGAGTAACCACTGAGCTAAGTACGTGGACCTAAGTACTGCACGTGTATAAAATTTTTTATGTAAAGAGATCCACGAGTTTTAAAGTTTTCAGATGGGACACACAACATACACACAAACACACACGCAGATATACTGACAGGCAAGTTCTTCCATGAGTCTGTTTTACCTTTGGAAAGTTCTGTAAAGTAATTAAATATTGTATGGGCAGGATAGCTGGGAGCAGGGGATAACACCCCAGATTTGACAGCCATCTGAACCAGGCAAGAAATGAGTTGTTATTTGACATACGACCATAAAACTGAGAAGCAACAAAATGAGAAAAGAGGAAAAACGCAAGTGACCCTTAAGAAAACACGCAGACCAACGTGAACGGCTGCCAAGTTTACAAAATGCGAAAAATCCAGATTGATTCTACCGGAAATCGAACTTGGATTGTCATGAATAGAGGCGACTCTTAAATAATTCAAAATGAACACACTTCACACTTAAAAAATCGTAAAGAACAAAATTACTGTTGAAGTTTCCCGAGGAAAGTTCACACACAGACCGTTACTTATCTTTTGAAAATACGTAAATTTTATATAATTTCAAAGAAAGGATTGCTAAGTTTATATTCTCAGGGAAAATTTCTACAGTTAGGTCAAAAAATTATCGCAACTTTATCGACGTTTTGGCTTCAATTCAGCCAAGAAACTTCGGAAGATACTGAAACAGGACGTATCGGTAAACGGCATCGATCTGGACGGAATCGCGAGAAATATTCCTGGTCCAACATGCCGATGAACCGACTGTACCATTTCCCCTTTTCCGGGAGAACGGAAACTCTGACTGGTCACGTATCCTCGCAGTTAAAATGTCGGCTCCTTTGTGATTGCCCTGGGACCCAATATAACTCCAGTCGGTGTGTGGATGTGCTGGGAGCGCCCGCGTTCTTCTATATAAATGTGTGTGCGTGTATGAAACTTGAGCTTTGACAATCGTTGTTAGAAGTATGTTAGTCGATTCTCGCGACAACTTACTCGTCTATTAGCCCAATTTTCTTCCCTTCTGGAAACAGAACATTCGAGTTCTCCAATTGCATTTCAGTCAGGCGCGAAATAAAGCTCCTTTTAGTGAAACAGGCATCATTTATAAATAATTTTTTTTTTTTTTAAGCGTTGCGTTTCTCGTTTAAATAACTAACACCATTATTTTCGGATGAGGGTTACGCTTAAAGAAAAGTAAACTAAATTAGCACTTAAAAATACAAAATTGGCCGAAAATCAAATGTAACACTATACGAACCATAAGTCTTATTTGAAATACAATTATTATTGTCTATTGAAGACATGTGTCTATACATAACATTTTTAACTGACTGTTGAGAGTATATTGCTAAATGTAAATACATTTCACTGTTAAAAGTAGGGAGATAGTAATTCGGACAGAAAATGAGTTCAAATATATTATTAAAATATCCATAAATCTAAAGTTCCTTCACATTTAAAGTCTTCTCACATAGTATAACGTAAACATTAACATATTAGATACTTAATTAATCCAATTATTAGAGTTAAAATATGAAGTCGTGGTAAAGAATTTTTTGTTTGTATTTAATTCAAAGATCTTAACTATGTTCAGTCATTGTTTTCGTATTACATTAATTTATTAGGGTTAAAAAACTACATTTTTTAAAACAATTTTCAGTTAGAAAATATTCCGCTTTCATAAAATTTAAATTGTATTTATTTTACCAAAGAATTATACAAGAAAAGGTTTCGTGTTTTTAAATACTCTGAGGTCAATTCCGCCTCTTGTCAACTGTATTATATTTAGCATTGTCATATATATGTCGCCGAGGTAAAACACTTGCGTTTCAAATATTTAAATTAATTTAAATATTTTTTTTCTATTACTTCCCACTTTGTCACATAAAGTGCTTTTAAATAGCATACAATGTTATTGAAGTAGTAGTTACTATATGTGACTTGAGGCGTCGACACTACAACTTTATTTGTGGATAATAATATGTAGTAATGTCGAGTTCTAGCTTCTAGGTTCATGCCTTAGTAACCCGCGCAAAATATTCACAGTTACAATAGTGTAGAAAAGATGATTTTAGGTGCAAGGCTAATATGAGTTCTGCATTTTTATTACATAATCATATTTTGAATTGCTATATTTTATTAGATAAACATTTTGTGAATAAGTTTATTTGTTTCCTTAAAAACACCCGGTTGGTTTACATGTTCCTCTTAATATAGACACTTAATCCCTGGTGGTGATAAAGTTAGGTTAGAATAGAACAATAAAATAGAAGGGAATAAAACTAAGTGCCACGAGATAACTATCCTACTAACAGCAACGTCCTGTCGTACTTGTGAGTCTTGTAATTCCGAATCCTCATTCAAATACAAACGTTCTTTAATGCGAAGACATTTACACAATATTAACAAATGACTGACGCTCAAGATTTAATATGCAAAACAGAAAGTGTGTTTTTTTTCCTGTACCCAGAATGTATACGGGGACATTAGATTATCTGTGTGTGTTTTTATCATTCGTCAAATAAGCCAAGGAAGCTTAAAATATTTGAGTTGTCAAAGATTTCAAAGTTTATTCATTACTCGAAAATATTCGTCAATAATTTGAAACTTTTTGTCAGGAGTCATTATAAGGAACGAATTAATATGTTTTAAAATAAAAACCTTTACAGTATTATTTGTCAGTATGGATGCATTCATTTCAGAATACCCAAAATACACAGGTACGTATAATTTAAACTTACTACCCTATTTTCCGAAGGGAAAAGTAGGATTGTGAGATCACCTTCTGTCTGCGTATGTGTGTGCGTCCGTGTGTGTGTCCCTTCCTAAAAACTTTTCAACCAGTGAACCGAATTTCCTCAAACTTTGTACACATATAGTATTTTATCATATGTCTTGACTTTCATATATTTCGTTTACGGCATTTTTATATATTCAAATTGGTGACCGTTTTAACATATTTCGATCAAGCTAGATACCTAAGGAACAGCAATTTAGAATTATATCGAACTGGGTACACTTATACCACATACAAAGCTGACGTTGCTGTAGTGAATTTCGTTCATTATGTGTGCATATTTTCAAAATGGTGGCCATTTTGACTTGACCTTTGTATATTCCGTTCATCCATCGGTAATATATAGAAAATGGCAGTAATTTTTTGTTTTTTCTTTGTGATAGAAATACATCTCAGAAATTTTTCTTCCAATTCATTGAACTGGGTACTCGTATATTACTTAGTAAGTTTACTTATCTTTAATAATGTATTATTCGTTGCAGTTAATATTATTATATAATATTACTAGATTACGAAAACGATTTTAACTTTAAGGGTTAATCTGGACCCACTTTGAGTAAAGTAGGCTTATAATTTGTGCTGGTAATAACTAATTTTTTTACCGTTTAAAATACACATTTTGAGCCATTACGTAACTTGTTCAACTATAAAATGCCGAACGTTAAAAATATTTTAGGAGAACTAATAAAAACGAAAAATGAACAATCCCAGATTAAAAATTTTATTAGCTATATGAGTTTACATTTTTGTTAATGTAAAACATTTTGGTGAGCTCTCAATAAGGCCGTAATTTAATCAATTCTATTTCCACGCAAGGGAATATCGTAAATATTTGTGTCGTAGTGGTAAACTATTCGTATCGTTGGAAAGCATTGGTGGATAATAGATGCATGAAAAGTTCTCCTAAGTCACTAACATATAATTGCACTGAAAATATTGGAAATAGTGTATAACTTGAGACAATGGAATTATCTTAATTATTAAACCGTGCGAGGTGGCTCAACGGTAACTCGCTGCACTCGCGTTCGGGAGGTCCCGGTTTCGCTTCCCGGTTCCGGCCATCCTGATTTCGGTTTTCCATGGTTTCCCGAAATCGTTCCAGGCGATTATTGGAATGGTACTTAAAAAAAAGTCGTGGCTGCCTTCATCCTCAGCTCGTGTCATTATACCAATTTGTGTGTTACCGTCTCTAATGACATTTTGCTGTTGACGAGACTTTAAGACCACTTAAATTAATTATACAATTAGAACCGGTAAACAAGATGACTGGAGGCACATCACATAGTAACGAATAGTTTTACTGTCAAAAACGATATACATTTTTTAAATCGATGCTATTGTAACTGCTCTCGAGAAGTTCAGACAACCAATGCCAAGTAAAATTCGAGACAATGGGGTACTAAACGACTTATGGTTTGAGAAATACAACAACGTGTTAGAATATCAACCGAATTTTAATAAATGTTACATGCTACGTTATTTTAGTATAAATTTTCTCACAGATTATGAAGTCATGCTTACTAATATACCAGCATCTCGTAACATCCACCTACTCCGAAACCACGATAAACCAAAAACGAAACATGTTCACTAAGAGCCACACCAGGTCGCTTCTGTCACTTGTTTAATCTTTGACTTTGCAATAATTTGACTCCAGTGGGTAGAGAGATTTACATTGGTAGATGGTTGATTGGGCTGCGCAGTAGCAAAATTCTGAAACACACATGCTTTGCTATTCCTACGATTTACTGCTGACGCGTAATATACGCAGTTTATGATTGCTTGTACTTGTTTACTGTTTTATGTGAAACTTTTCCATTTCGTAGCATCACTCATATTGTACGATTGCAGCGTCACTGGCTCCATCCATGTGTAAAGCAATCAAATAATTATCTGTCATAGGTCTAGTTACTAGCAGAAATAAATTTTACAAGCAAAGCAGCTGCCTAGTTATTTTATTCAGCAGTTGGTCACAATGTTCTACACTTAACACTTTATCATTTTATCATTTTCTCTGTAGCAAACTAGCAGGATTATCTGTTATAAGGGTAGCGTGAATTTATGAACTGGACTGTTGTTACGTGTCAACTGACTATGCGCTAATTTACAGTAACGTTCTAAATACTTTTCAACATTTAAACAATTCTGCAAAATAACATTATTCCTTTATGCTGATATTAATGTTGTCTTTATAGGACTAAAATACTTCCTGCACTAATAACTAAAAAATGAACAATGTTTAGCTTGTTTTTCTAATATTTTATAATTAACACACGGTCAGTGTATGTATAACAACAAATTATTATTTTACATACGGTCACGTGATATATTTTGTACATGCGCAGAAGACTATTATCGCACTATCTTTTATTCACTCTACGTTACAGCGTAATTGGCAAACGAGCTTCAGAAAATGTTCCAATGTTTTATGCGCACCTATGCGGCCCGCATTATCTCTTTTTAAACAAACGATATTTTGGCTAAATTTGAAGCAATGAGAATATTGCACATGTCAAAATTCTAAATGCCTTTTAATAAAGATAAAACCGTTATTATTCAAGCTGCATTTTGTAAAGTCATACATACGAAACAGTCACATTATGAATGCGATAGGAAAAACGTTTTGAAAAGTTTTAAGTCAATTGTTCAATACAATCTATACTTAGGAGAACGCATCTCAAATTAAACGAATGTATCTTAAATAAAAAGCAAAGATAATTTTCATATAACTTACACTCATATTGCTATAACGACAGTAAATATGCCTTGATTAATTCTGTTTAATCCGTGTTGCATACATGCGCCTGAAAAGTGGAATTGACCCTTAGGTCCGCCACTGAAATATAACACCGATATAGGCTGTAATTACATAGTCACGCCAGAAGCGACACGATTGCTGCGACATTTGAAACAAAATATGTCTACGAATCAGCACCGAGGTTTCTGTGAAGTCAGTACGCTAAAAATGGCCAACGTGACGCGAATTTCAAATCGAAATTACATTGATTTTATTTCAGCCGGAATTTAATTTTGCTTCCAAATTTTGGATAAACTGATGAGTTGGTAGTAAATTGCATTTGTTTATCTTAAAACATTTGTTGGTTAACGTAAGCAAATCACAAACTTTTTAAGAAAATAATTAATTGTGCGTTTGTTTCTACATTTCGGTATCCCAATGGGTATTCCATTTTAGTGCCTAGAGTAGAAATATCGGCATTCATTACCTCTGCGGGAAATGCCACGGGCCGCTGTATGAGCCCTGTATTTTTTAAAATAAAATGTACAGGTTTCTATGACATGAGATGTTTCTAAAAAAATATAAATTTACAATTGCAATGGATTAAGGGAACCTTCAATTGCCAGTAGAATTTTTCCAACTTGATTACTTTGACTGGTATTGAGTTCTTAACATTTAAAATAAATAATTGCACAATTCTAAGAGATAAGAAAGGAATTTTTCATATTACGTACCTCAAATAAAGCTTTCACTAAAAGAGTTAAATACATACGCCTTCCTTCACGCAAATTACAAATAAACGGAAACATCTGAAATACTGTAAACATGTGTCGATACTAGGAGTTAATAAGTAGTGGCAATAAACTATATATAGGCATATATATTTTTTTTTATGCGCGTCAAGCGTTAGTTAAGTGTTCGCAATAACGAGAATTTTAAGTGTTGCATCCCGCCAGTCGTATCGCTTTTGTCGCGCCTGTGTGATTCCGGCGAAGAGTCCAAAACAACGGTATTTTCGGCAGTTTAGGCTACACATTATTTAATATGGTATGAGTAAACGATCATGAATCCGGAAATAAGACAAGGCTTAGTTGATTTTATTGTTACTATAAATTATAGTACTTCATAACATTGTAACATCCTAAGTTTACTTACATGCTAGTGTCAATGGCTACGTCTTAACTATGTTTGTAGGCCTATATCACTTATTAATTTAAATTGTACTCGTTTCTTAAGTAGTTATTTACAATTGGTTTTCCTTAAGTTTTAATTTTGTGTTGTCCTATACAGGTGCAATGTATATTCCATTTTTCCTTTTATACTGCATTTTCGCGCTTATTCTCTACATAACAGCAGACTCATTACAGCTAAAGTAATTGATTTTTTTTTCTGATTTGTTTTTGTACTAACTTACTGAATGTTATATTTGTCAAACAAAGTATAAGGTTACCTTCTCAACAATTTCGTATGACGTATTGCATTACATAATACTATTTCCATATTTTTCTTTTTTCTTTTAATTGCTCTAGCGTGTAATGTACTATCGTAATCCACACACATGTAGTATTTTATATGCATTGTCATTAATATTTGTTTACTTTTTTATATTGCAAGACATTGTGTCCTATATTTCTGTATCTGTATGATAGTGGTTAAGTGTAAGATAAGGCTAAATGCCTTAAGGGCTTGGGCCCGAGTTTCTCGGCTTTCGAGAGAATTGTTTTTAATTTTAATTAATACGAGAGCCGATATCGTAAAATCGCTTCGTAACATTTTTGCAAGTTGGTTTTACTATGAAATGTAATTTTTCGAGGCAAACTGTATGATGAGTAGAGCTAATTTATCAATTAAAAGGAAATTTCGTTAATTAACTAATTAGCAACTATTTTGCAGTTTTCTGACTCGAAAAAATTAGAGTATGCAGTTTAAATCAGCCATAACAAAGTTACGAAGCGATTTTACGAAATCGGCTCCCATTTATGTTTTAAAAAATAATTGTCGTTGAGTGCGAAGAAACTCGGGTCCATGCCCTTAACTTCGCCATTTTAAGTAAAGGCATTAAATAAATAATAATAAACAAATAATTTCGCCGCTTGGCCAGAGTCAGAAACACCCGCTGGAAACACAAGTTTGTAGTTTCCATCGCGGCGTAGCTCACGCGACCAGCTTTCTAGGTGAAGGAGGGGTTAAGGGAGTGGTGTATTATTTGGGAGGTTTAAAGGAGGTTAGGGGAAGTGCTCTCGCGTGCTGACCTCCTACGCCATGGCCGCCGGCCAAGAAGTCGGAGGTAAGAGTTTCCGAGGAGTTATTCGTAAATCTCGCTCTTTTCCTTCCCCCAAGCCGTTTTTCTCCCTCCACCCCCTCCCCCGTCCAGGCACGTTCCCACTTCCACCGCACATTTACACCAAACGCCCGACCGCCCGATTCTTTCTCTGATCTAATTTCCGCCCGTTTTATTGTTTCAATCTCGGTTTTGGCCCGTGGGCCAATAAAAGTCGGGGAGTAAACCGAAAGAGACAGCTTGGCATTTCGAGATTTGCTTTGTCAATTAGGAGTTGTGTACCTAGAATTCAGAGCAGTATAATAACCTAGGCGATTCAATTCAGATACCCCTTGATTCGTATTTAGGAATATTAGTTTATAACTAGCTGACTTATTAATGGTTCCAGATGAAGAAGTTTCAACATATTGCATCAAATTAAAACGATTTTTAATGAAGTTTATAGAATGTATGAACACACCCAGATATAAAAGCGTTAAATGTGAAATTTGCCAGATCTGCGTCAGATATGAATTTGTGTATATTTCTCTATCCCTGATGCCAGATCTGGCTAATTTCAGATCTAGCCGGTTTGGGACCAGATATACTATTTTCATATGGGCATAGTCGGGACCAGTTAATATTAACAAATTGCTAGTTGTATTCACGGGTTATTTAATCAAAAAACGTTGCGTTCAGTGAAAATTATACAAATTAAAAGTGTATATTGTAAATATTCAGCCCAATATCTCATATTGTTGTGATGAAAGGCACCTAGTAAGATATGTTACAGCTTAATATTCCGAAACATTTTAAGCTGCATTCTCCAGACAATCTCAGTCTTAAAACACACTTTACGCATCAAGTTGAAAACTGTTATTTCTAAAATAACGTTTTACTTAATTTAAACACTACAAATGCCAACTCGGATGAGAATCTTTGTTACGTCTCGTTATATTCTTTATTATATAAGATAATGATATTTTTAATGGAAAATCTGATATGTTATATTTTTCAAGGTACAGTGAAAATTACCTCGTACCTTACTAAAGTGGTTATTTACCGGCCTCGGAAATGCAGTCGATTGGGCGCCGATTTAAAGTGCGATAGGTCCTGGGTTTGAATCCTGGTTCCGCCTCATTTCACTCTCCGTGGCTTTTAAGACCTCAGTGTTAAAGGGTCGTAAAACCCTCTCACTAAGTGGTTGTTCAAGTGGCGTAACGCTCTTAGTAAATACGATATTAAAATATTTAGAAATTACTATTTATCTTCCTAATAATTTACACAAGATATAAGTACGGTTTGTTTAACAATGTACATGCTCTTAGATCAATATATTTTGATGGGAAGGACGGAACGCCGAAGAGAGAGATGTACCACACTCTTAGTATTTTTCTGTGCAACAATTCTTCGTATGTTTTTCTCACGTTGCAACTAATATAAAGTAACTATCATGACATGCGACCATTTTCTAACTTGTCATAAAACTGTAGATTTGTCCTGAATGATTATTCTAGTTTTAAAGTCTTGTAACAAAGTGGAGATGTTTTTTTTTATTATTTTACAACTGGACACGAAGTCGTATTACGGAGCTGAGTGTTGGGATATGATATAATATGAGCAATTGAATACATGAGTTTTAATGCAGAGATGAATTCAGTAAGTCCTAGTATCACGGCTGTATCCTTACGTGCATAAGATAAATGAATCTGTACATAATAATAGGCCTGATAGTTAATAACTTGACAAAACAAAAAATAGGAAATATCTTCTTGATTGTAGTTTACTTACCAATCACAGTAAATCAGTTCTATAAAAAGAAACATAATGCAAATTATAGCCCACAAACATTCATATAAAAGCTTCTTCCTTTAGATCCGAATAACCGCTTTCAGTTGTGCCGATACTCCAACAGACACGAAACGGTTTCTCTTGCAATATGCTATTTCAGTACGTTATGGGCTTAGCAAAGGGCGGATACTAAGACAGGCTGTTTTGAATTACCACTTCTTTCATCGCCTCTAAAAGCGAGGATGAGTGACTCGCAATTTTCCCGCAGAAGACTCGAATGAGCGTAACAATAAAATATGGCTACATTTATTTCATTTCATGCTTTAACTATTCAAGGATGATACACTTCCAAAGATGTATCTGTTCACACACACATAATTACTGACTTACTATTGAATAGAACTCAGAATTTTCTTATTTACTTAACACTTAGATTCACAATTCTCAACCACCCGCCATTTTGACTCTCACTCCTGAATAATATTATTCCCATGATTCATAGCAAAACGATTTACCAGTTACATGTTACAGTGGCCTAACTCCAGTTAAAGAGAACGTGAACAATATACGATTATTGCGGTATAAAAAAGACACAGTTTTAGTAGTGATTTGACTACCTGTTCAGTAATTAAAAGAATTTACCCTAAAAATTTTATATGAATTTTACAGACCAAATATTACATTTGTGTTAAGTGTTTATTCTTTTACTAGTAACTCACAGCCTAACGCAAGAATGCTTTCTTAACATAGACAATAGCAAATTCATGTATCATTTCCTGTCCTTATGAACGTGTGGAGCGTCACTGTATGTAACAACCTTACTATTTATTAGAAGGAACGTACAATTAAATGAAAAAAAAAATAGTAACACATATTTGAGTATTATTTTTAAGACAACGTTAAGTTTTGTAGATTACTTTAAATGTTGTACGATATGCTTGTGACTCATTGCCATAGTTAAACTGCGTTAGTTGCCTTAATATCACATGAACATGATAACAGTTGAACAGCGTACAGACCAAAACACTGAAATAGTTTCTTTAGAAACTGACTAGTTCTTGCTACGTATCACAGTATTTTTCATTGTGGGTTTGGCTGCATAAATTGTCAAACAAAAAAATTACGCGACGTGGTTTAATGCAGATGAGTGTTGTGTTACAATGACGCCCACCGTGCAAGATGTTGCAAGACATTGTTCAGTTGCGTTTCATTGCAGAGCTTGAAGACTTTTAGTTAACACTGTCTTAGGTATTATATTATATGTATATACGTATTTGAAGAGAGCGTTACGTATCATTCGATAACTAACATATCCGATATTTTTTTTCAGCAGCTACCCATACACAGGATGAGTCAGCAAAAATGGTAATTGTTAATGACAAAGTAGTCTAAGCCGAAAATGTGTTTTCAGTTTGTCCTTAAAATAAATTACATGGGCAGTAATGCTACTCTTTAAAAAGACTTAGTCACACTTACTCAAATAAATAGAAATATTGTTATTTCTTTCTTTGTGTAGGCAATATATTTCATGGTTTCGAAAAAATATATAAGGAATATTATATCTGAGTGTTTAATTTGAATTTGAATGTGTAATCTGTTATCATAGCAGCACAAAAATCACTATAATTACTTACGAACAAATTGAACACTCATCTTAGACATTCTGATAAGCTTCAACCACGCAAAATTAACATTTTCCGTGTTGACACATCTTGTAATTCAAGATAAAAATATGTTCTCATATTTAAAAGAGTAATCAAATATGTAAGGGAAAAGAGTGTTAGGTATACAATCACGTAGCTGTACTGATTAACACTTGTATTTGCGATTTACAAGATCGTTAAAACAAATACTTCTTGAAAAACCGGATGGTTTTGTTGGATACTCGCCATTGCTAATGAATGCTGAAGAATCGTAGAAAACTCACAGGAAACATAAAATGACTAACGCAAACAAAATGAATAACAAAAGTACAGAAAAAACAAACCAATGAAGTTAGACACGGTCGTAGTAAACAAACATACTAAAGTATGCATTTAGTCAGTATAAGAGAAACAGGATAAAAAACGATAAAAATAGTAAAAGGAAAAATCAAACAGATGAATACCAAAGATGGTGCATGCCAGTGGTGAGAGTGATGGACGAAAGACGACAACTACAACGCAAGTGAACAATGAAAAAAAAAAGTTCGTACAGACAATACAAAAAACATTAACGAATATAACACAGACGATAATAGCAAGCACCCTTCGACGACAACAGAGGCGATGTTTCGTGAACTGGTATATTATGTTCCCGTCTACAGGCACGCGAACAATCTGAGGAACTGCAGCAGACTGACTGTTTCCAGACTTCGTATAGATAGATTCATACCGGATCCATACCGGGTAGATGGTGTAATCTTTGAAAGATTTCTACAATGGGGGTAATTAAAAACTGAACACAGTTGAAGGATTGGTTTTGTTAGATATGAAGTCAGTCTGCTGGAGTACTGTTACACATTACATTTACACAGTAGTTTCCCACAAATAAAGTATTTTTCGGTTCCATCGTTTTCGTACAAGCGCATGTCAACGAACCTATTGATTGTTTTCGCTACTTACACCAAGTAAAAATTTTCATATACATATATATGTATCTATCTATCAATATATATGTATGAATATATATACATATATTATATATATATATATATATATATATATATATATATAGAGAGAGAGAGAGAGAGAGAGGTACTAAAGTACACGCAACAATTTAGGTACATTCGACATTTTTTTATATAAACAATATAACAAGACATTACAAATATGTCATTCTCTAGCTCAGTATATTTACTTATATTCAAAACTAGCAGTCCTCCGCGACTTTGCTTGCGAGTATTGTTCATAACTGATAATATTTACATTAGTTGAAAAATCCTCTTTGTACACCGGATTGGTACTTCAGTCATCAAGTGTTAGAATGACAAACCTGCAAGTTAAGCTAACTCTGCAGCAGAATAAGTAGTTATAGCTGTCCACGCAAAAAGTAGTCTTAAGTTTGTCCCTGCCACTAACAGCGACTTCACCTGGGCCTTATTTATAGCACTGCAAAGTTGACGTTGTGGGGTAGTTATAGACTCTTAAATGTAAGAGGTTAATCGAAAGAAAAACGTCTGATTTATCCTGTACATAACAATTGGTGACGGTGCCCTCTTTTACATATTTTCAAAATATTCACTTACATTTAATGGTATTAGAAAGTTTTGGTGGGAAAAGGATTCGCGAAAACGTATTTGGTGCCCCAACCTTGGGATTACTGAGATAATATATTATGTGAACTGATGCTACCGAGGGACCTAAGTGGAAAGTGACCTGCGTGATCCGTTTTACCCCTTATAAACGAGTACATGCAAATTGCACTAATTCGATCTGCTTTGCAGTTTTTGTGTGTCAGAATTGAACGTTCACACGCAGTTTTAACGGAATTCGAGCCCAAAACCTCCCGGAATGTAAACCTGAGCTACAAACAACTGCGTCACGTAACGTCGAAATAATTCATAAAAAACTATTTTAACTTAAAAAAATTAAATATTCATGTCCCGGACACATAGAGATAGTACAATACCACGTCTCGATATGTTTCTGTAGTGCGAACTCCTGTATAACTTATTTCTCGCTGGCCGTACTTGCTTTTCGATCGTCTGCTTTGAAAGTTCACATACTTAGTTTTATTCTAAACAATCAAGTTATCCCATCCCGTAAAGTAAAAAAAAAACTTACATATAATTTTTTAAATACTTAAGTAACCATCACTCTGACGCGAACAACACCTCAATATCTTGATGGAAAACAAATTTTGTCGCTTTTTCACCCCTTTTGGGTGTCGGATTTCGTAATACTTTAATTTCGCATCCTAGTCATTTGCACAAGTATCCAATTGAAATGTAAATTACGACGGTAGCCCGTTCAGTCGAATCAAAATCGATCATATAGTAAAAAACACACATGACCCTGCACAGTACTGAGAGTTCGAATTTCGAAAAATCTAAAAATCATTTTGGGATTATTTTTGTAATCATCATCCTGAAACAAAAATTTACTGTATATATAGATTGGTTCGGTTGGTATCGGGGATTTATCTGAAACATACTACAGGTCTTTTCACCACCTAAGAGACAGAATTTCGGAAAACCCTTAACTCACATTTTAGATTACTTTACTGGTGGTGGCTCTTGAACGTGAAAAACACGACGATATCCCGCTGGGTTCAAGATATGTCGACGATTAATTAAAAAAACTTTTCACCATTTTTCACCCTTTTCACCTCCTTAGGTAGGGAATTTCGAAAATTCCTTAATTTACTTTTAAGGTATTTCAGAAAACATCAATCTTAATCAAAAATCACGTCGCTATATAAAAATCAATTCAATCGATATATATCGGTTGTGAATCGAAAACACACT
>PNEQ01087351.1:28866-45958 GCA_003012365.1 Medauroidea extradentata | reverse complement strand
CTTGCTAGCTATAAGCTAGTGTGCGGGTATGTAAAGTTGGTAGTTCGAGGGTGGCTACCTAGAAGCTAGTGTGCGGGTACGTATAGTAGGTAGTTAGAGGTTTGCTACCTAGAAGCTAGTGTGCGGGTACGCATAGTAGGTAGTTAGAGGCTTGCTACCTAGAAGCTAGTGTGCGGGTATGTAAAATATGTAGTTAGAGGCTAGCTACCTAGAAGCTAGTGTGCGGGTACGTATAGTATGTAGTTAGAGGCTAGCTACCTAGAGGCTAGTGTGCGGGTACGTATAGTATGTAGTTCGAGGCTTGCTACCTAGATGCTAGTGTGCGGGTATGTATAGTAGGTGGTTCGAGCCACGAGGCATTTTGTTTGACACATTGCATCCAAGTTTACCTTACCTTGGTGGGATGAACAGTTTCGGTAGAACTTCATGTGTTCTTGCAGAGAGTAGCAGTGCAGGGGAAACTAATGATGTAGGTGTGATATATTCTTAACACAAGGTCAACTATCATTAACAACTGAGACATTTGTTTATTCGTTCATACTATCGTCACGTACAAAGTACATGTCACTTCTCCAGGCTGTGACCTTATCCTGAGATCTGAAGTTGCACAACTTTAAACATTAGACTTACCTTATAATGTATTTAAACGTGTAACGATTTACATAGCTTGGCTTTTTCCAAAATATAAGTGTAGAAAATCTGTAGAATTATGTTTAGTTCTAAGTCTCTAATGCGTTACGCTTGGTAATTTATATTGTTGACATTCGTTATACAAAAAATGTGTAAAATTTATTAGTTGATAAAATCGTAGTTATTCAACTAAGACTTAACATTATTTATAAAAATATGTAATCTCTACCATTTTTTTTTTTTTCATTTAGGCACAAGAAAAATCTATGATACACAGTTGCCAAAGAAATATTTGTAAAACAACAGATATATTAAATTAGTAAAACAATGAATTTGTTTGTAAAGTTACAAGTAGTAGTCATGCATTTGTACTTACAAAACAGAAACGTGACATTAAAATTATTTGTCTTATTATGGTCATGAAATTGAATATATTTATTAAATAACTGCTAAAGTAACGTCTTTAAAGTGTAATTACATTGGGAAATAAGAATCTGTGGCGTATCAGCATACGGACCAGCAGTTTTGCTCTTGGTGACCGCGCGCCAATCGGTTTCATGTTTCAGGACCAGAGCAATTTCGCAACTCCGGCAGCAGTAGTGTTCGCAAACGCACTTCAAACAGTTTGCCGTCGTTTACCGTTTTTGTTACGTATGTCTCGATGTAGGTTACAAGGTTCGTTTACATGGACAGATGTTGTTTGGTAATTTCCATTTGTGTATTCATGGGCAGGTACGGATTTGCATTTTTAGTGCAGAAATGTAAAGCAGCTCGCGTTACAATACACCGTTTTCTGAATTGATACGAAATAATAATTTTAATAGAAAGAAACAACACGTATGATTAAATGCAAATAAACTAATTTGCTGGTTTGCATGTTATAGAACACGATTTTCGAAAATAAAAGAATAATGCCAAAAAATATGGACTGTACAATAACATTTTGAAAATGGTTAAATTGTAAAAATTGTGTAGTAAATTTGGTAACTGTAATAAATTTTGAATGTATAATTAACATTTATTTAATATAGGTTACACACATAATAAATAAATAAATAAATAAATAAATAAATATATATATATATATATATATATATATATATATATATATACACACACACACATACATACACACTGTCTATTAAGCAAGCATGCTACGTCTTTAAGGAGTTTGACGAAAACTGCTTATTTCGACGAGACTAAGCTCTGAACTGTTTTTGTGTTTGGATTATAATTGTTATTCAAATAAATTACTTTTAAAATCCTGACTTAGGGGAGATTGCGTGCTTCAGAGAAACATTGAAAACGAAAAATTATAGTAAAATTTCGGTGTCAATGTCATTTCTCTAAAGAATGCCATGTTTGGTTTGGGATCCGCATACGATACATCAATAAACCGGGCATGTTGCAACTTTGAAAATGTCGTAGGCCATGGTATTCTCTTAATTTATAACATGGGTGTAATTCCAAACACAGAAACAGTTCAGAGAGTTTGGTTTTGTCGAAATAAACAGTTTTCGCCAAACTCATTAACGAATTATAATGCACGCGTAACAGACAGTGCGTCAAGCCGTGTAGGCTACTTACAGTAAACATGCAGACATAGTTTGTGTGGGTTGCGATCGTGGGTGAGGTGTATTAAAAAAAATAAGTATTGCATGATAGAAATGTATACCACTGTAGTGTTCACAAGTAATGACATTAAACAAATAAAACCATTAACAGCCACAAAAAAAACCGTAAAACCTTTTTTGTGCCCTTAGAATCAGCAACGAGCATAAAGAATTTCTTGTAGGAATACTGACAGAATGAATGAAGAGATTCTGACAGCTCGTAACATTTAAGATTGTGAGAGCCAAAGAGGGGTTACATGGTTTGAACATAGAGTTGAACTGAGAATGGAGGTTAAGGAAAATGGGAGATTCACGATTAAAGCCACCGGCCAACGTCATCAGACCGCCACGATTCCCACATGTGAAAATTGGTGTGACCCCCGGCGGTAATCAAAACCGTATCGCCGTGTAGGGAGACAAGCATCGTGACCATTAGACAGCTGTGGTGGGCGTAGTTGCCATTGATACCGACACTGTAACATTATTATACTTTTTCAAGTATTACCTCACGAAGTTATTCGTATTTGTTTTATTATCAGCATGACGAACGCAATACAATTTACACATGTTTCAGCTGCCTGGGTCCTACCATTTTCGTTCACAACTGCTAAGATGTGTACGTAGAATACTAGCAACAAACTGATCTGCGACTTTAACAGTATTGTACTTGTTTACTGTGAATGTCCACCGTCGTCTGTACGCTGCACACATCACATGGACGTTCGCAGGATTGCCTGTGCTCTAGGCTCTGTATGTCTGGGCGAATATTCAAGAGTTTTTGAGCATAAACGGTATGTCCTAGACAGTTGCAACATGGACCTTTTTTGTTACACAGGTTTATTGAGAAATTAGACCATCTTAAAATGTTCGGAAATGGTGACAGTAAAAATGTTATATGCAATTTGAAGGTTGCCACCCATATTATTTTCATAAGTGTAGAAGGTACCAAGTTGTATTTGCTGTTGGTTTGAAGGTCCCAACAGCGTTAAGTAAGGCTGAAAATATAGTTTGTATATGTTATTTAGTTTCCGATATTTTGTGGAAATAAGATTGTATTTTTGATATTTAAAGATTCAATACTCCCTTAATATAAACTTAAGGCGAATAATTCAAAATAGAGTTCGTGCATTTTTTCTCTCATAAGAATTCGCCTGCCGAAGATGGTCGATGTTTTTTAGAAACACTCTGTAAATAATGATGAGCCTCACTCACTCAATCATCAACGAAAAGCCCAAACCGCTGGACCTTGAACCATGACATTTTAAGGGTAGCTTCCCTTCAACTCTTAGACACCCAGTATGAAGGAATTTTTCGAAATTCTAAAATTAAGAGGCTGAAAATGAGTGAATTGTGTTTTCAATTAATTTCCAATAGGGCATAAAGCCGTTCTTATGTTTAGGTAACTCTTAATTCATAGTAAAGCTTAAAAAATTCATATTATCCAACTTTTGGAATATTTTCTGGAAATTCAGTAAAGTGTATTTCTAATCAAACCTTGATAATTTTTGAACCCGTTGAGATATCGATGTAATTTTTTCTTCAGATTGAAGCTTTAGTGTGTCCCTAAAATGCTTTTTCAGGATTTTTTTTAAAATTAAACCTATAAAGGCATTTAAAGAATAAAAACAAAATTTCTGTTAAATCTCTGTATTTCTTAAATCTGTTGAGATTTGGAGAAGACATTTGAATATGAATGACGCTTACGTAAATATTTAAACGCTATTTATTTATTTATTCGAATTTCGACAGTTTAGGGGATAGGAAGATGCAACATTTTTCATAAATCCCGAAAAACAGGTATGACCACGGATAAATAATTTGAAAGTATTTACTTTTGGCTGTACAGTTGATACGTATACCTCTTTCAGCTTGGTTCTATATACACACATTTAATTTGTTAAGAATTCTAATGCCCTTATTTGACATTGTTGTTTAGTGCAAGTAGGTCATGGGTTCCAATCCCGTGTAAGTCAAAGTGACGGTGCAGATGTCACATTATGGACGCACATATTAGTGGCAGCTGGCAGAAATATTAATATTATATTTGAAGTATGGACATTTATGGATTGCTTTCCTTGGCGACATAATAAGAAACGAAAACGTATAAAGTATGTTTTCCTAGATCATCGATATCTCATAAACCTGGTTTTGTACCTGTAACGTTATTCTTTGAAAGAGAAAAGTCGTAAAAAGCTTTTCGATATATCCTCAATAATTTATTAGCCCGGCATGCTATATTTATAATTTTCCCTTCAAAAATCACAAGTAGGGAAAGCCGCGACCGGGCAGCTAGTTCTTCATAGCGAGATGTTACAGTCAGATCTAAAAAATATATCTTGCTCTATTTTTACCAAAATAATTTACTTAATTAAAAATATTTCAACTTGTTATTGTTTATGTTATAATGTCGTAGTGTTTTTTAGGTAAAATTTTTCTTTCAGAAAAAAAAAAATCATGCTTCACATTTGCTTAACAAACTTACTTTTCTGCTCAAAAAAAGACATCAAAACATTTAAACAGTCCATTTTACCTCTGCCTTATTTAAGGTAAAATGCAATTTTGAAATTCCCGCCTGAATGGTTCAACTTTGGTCAGAATTTTAATTTCCACGAATGGGCGTTAAGTTGCAAACGCTTGTGATCTGCCTGTTACTGATTCAACCACAAAATTAAGCCTATTGTTGGACACAGTAGAATATGAATACGGCTATAACTAATTAGTTTAATTTCACTATTGTGATGATAAAATAGAGTATATTATGATTGTAAGATATATTTAGTGGATAATTAACCTTACTAGAGGCCTTTTCTCTGTCAGGTTTAATTTGACTATGTACGGTCATAGAATTTCAGTAAAAATATTTTATTTTCATGTACTACGAAGACATTTTGTGTTATAACGAGAGTAACATTAAAATTTAACGTAGTTTTATCGAATTTATATCGTATATACTACAGCAGCAAATAGTTTCGGTTTTGTTTTAAGAAATAGTATCCACTCTCTTTGCAATTGCAGAAGTTCACAGAAATAAACGAGACAATTAATGCAATTCCACATTATCGTAGAATAGAGTTTACCCAAAATGTTACATTTTTTCTTATTAGAATTTGTACACGTTTGTACAAAATATGCAAACTATTGTTATTCACAGAATTTTTCTTGAATTTGTAAACAGGAAAACAGAATTTTAAGTAATTTTAATATTCATATTATAATGAGTAGCCTACTTAACGATCTCCCTACTCGCGCTAGAATTATTTCGAAACGAGTTGTGATTTATACTTTTCGACTGAACTACTAAACGCAACTTACAATTTTATATATACGACAAACACACTTTGAACTATGTCACAATAAGTTTAATAATTCAGAACACTTTTCCAAACATTGTTTTCCGCCGTGCAAAGTGACACAAACAGAATTCTGAGAAAACTTTGCATAGGAAAATACTACCCGTAACACGACAGAAAATGCACTAGACTGTAAACCAGATTTTAAAATAGGTGTATGGTCACCTGTTAAAGTCCCTAGAAAAATAGTAGTAAAATACAGTACACCAGTTGACTAGCTTAAGCATAGAGGGGATATTGTATTACATACGACAATCAAACATCAGCCAGTCTGGAAGCACCACATGTAGAACCTAGGGGAAGAGAAATCAACCGCGCCTGTGTAGGTTACAGCTTCTGCTGCCCTGGAGATGACATGCAATGCAGGCCTAAAAGTCATATTCACCTGCGTTCACAATGTAACTAACATACAAAACCCTAAATGAGGCAGACAATGGCCGCTAATGTCCGCAAATTTTATGAATTACACGCAATTGTATAATTGCTCGATTTCTGCAGCTGATCGAAAACTTATAGAACTGGGTAATATTGCGTTGTAAAAGGTAACGACTCTGCGTAAATGTCACCAACCAATGAAATGTTATGTAGCCCCTCGTCTAGCAACCGAGCGAAATTAGTTTTAGTGGCGAATGATCAGCTCTCTTCGTATAAAGCATACAAGATAGCCAATAGCAACGCGACTTAAACTTGTTCAAGGTGCTGTAAGTTGGTGGACAGACATTACTAGCTGGGTTATACTCTGTAACTTCACTTCTGGTAAATATCGTCCCCTATGACTGTCTTTATAGAGCAATAGCGTTAAGTATAGTCACCAGTGTCTGTATATATTTCGCATTCCCTAACACCTCTCATTACTAGAATATCAAAATGCTAGGCAAGCCCACACCTTACTAAATTTTATGTTCTCAGTTTTGACAGTGTGTTTAAGCACTAAAACTTAAACTTTGTTTATTTAATTATAATTTTTTTCTTCTTAGAATTCCAATTAAATATAATAAATGAATTTCATTCAGCTTCAAAAGCATTAGTTTATACTAGGAAGTTAGTGTACTTCAGCAACAAAATATTGCAGAACTAGGGATGTATTAGTGTACGTCTCCGAAAAGAGACAATACTACAAATATTGCATTAAACTTGTTGTTTACGGTACGCCGAGCCATAATATACGAAACTTATTACATAATTTAAGAAAAGTAATGTAATGTTATCCTGTCTTCCTCTCGACCAAATTTAATCCGATTTGTTTCCTTACAAGAATGGTTGGAGAAATAACTTAAAAATGTCGGCCACTTTCATTCATTCTTACTTTAACAATACCCGGGAATTCGATCTTTAAATAAAGCACAACATATGAATTTAGAAAGACAGTCACTTGACTATTTTTAACTACAGAATACGAATTCTCGTCGTAGAGGTAGTTACGCTATAACTGTTGTTGTGCAAAGATCGTGTAAGAGACGAAAGAAGTTACAGAATAAACCCCTGAACTAATACTGTACAAGACGCAAAACAGTCATTGACCTTCACAACTAGCTGAATAAATACTTGTTGAATGCGCTCTACAATTGCGTTGAATATCGGTAATAGAAGAATGTATTTTTTGAAGGCAGTGTAGCTGGACCCTGGCTGGCAGTAAAACTTGTTGAAGGCGCTGTTAGGACAGGCAGGGCGGCAACTAAAAGCCGGAATATCGCGACCAATATGATGTTTACACGCAACTTGGCCGAGCGGTCGCAAATATCGCCGCACACATGAATATGAAAACATGGTTTACATATCAAAGCTGTGTGAGCCTGGGGGTGTCACAAGCCAGCCTCCCCCCTTCCCTTCACCCTGGTCCACCCTGGGATCATCAGTTTTCTCACCGATCTTCTTCTGCACCCTTGGTCTGCCTCGACACTGCAAACACTTCCTTGTACATGCTCGTGGCAAACACAGCTCGCTCCAGCTACAGTGCCCTCGCTCTCATATCCTACACACAGCCCCTCTATACTTTCTGCTATGTCGTCTCTCGTCCAACTATATCCCTCATACACTACACATGAAACAAACCTAAACAACTTTAGAAAATCAAACAATATACTAGAATTTAATTAACAAAAATCTAGATTTCAATGTTGATTTCTCATATCAAACAATTTAAACAGTGAACGAATTGTGTATGGGCAAGAATACACATTTATACTTAATATTATTTGATTTAATTTAGAAATTTCATTAAAATTTTTACGTGGGTATGAAGTATCGAAATATTTTCTTTTCCTGTTATAATATGTAAAATGATAGCATTTACATTTTTATGTGACATATATCACACGCTATAGTTATTATTTTCACTAATTGCAATAGTTTTGCACAATTACTTAATATTATAAAATAATACTTCATTTCCGCGAATCAGCTAATAAAAATTTAAAAACAAACCTTTAGCAATTTTCAGATTATAATTTTAATTCGTTAAATACGTTATACGTGACGTTTATTCAATGAGTATTTTACAATACGTGTATATTTTTGACTGCTTTCCTTGTCTTGCACACAATATGCCTGATACTGAAAACTGTCTTGTAACCTTTGCATATGTTATATAATGTGCATTAATCGTAAAACGAAAGCAATATCCAAATTGTACATTTTTAAGTTCTGAAAATTCTAGTTTTAACATAGAAAAATTTTAGTTTTATTTTTGCTGAATGACTTGAACAAGAACGGAGCTTGAAGATTTTAGCTCTACAGAATCAGTGTGTCGACCCGCTGCAGGAAACCAGGAAGTTATTACATATACGAAACCTCTAAATGCAATTACCGAATGAGGCCTAAAAATGTGTTTTTTTGTTACTATACAAAAAGTTACAAAACTATACTTTATTTTTACGTGATTTATTTCGTAAAAGTTTAGAAATTTGTGTTAGATGCTAATTGAAGATAAAACAATGTATTTACCTTTCTGGAATGCAG
Source organism: Medauroidea extradentata (assembly GCA_003012365.1). Classification (NCBI taxonomy): domain Eukaryota; kingdom Metazoa; phylum Arthropoda; class Insecta; order Phasmatodea; family Phasmatidae; genus Medauroidea; species Medauroidea extradentata. The sequence continues at coordinate 37,407 of PNEQ01087351.1, read as the reverse complement.
TCAGTATTCGTACCGCTTGCCGCTGTCTGCCATATGCTTCAAACCTCACACTAAGATTTCCCAGTCCAGAATTTCAACTCAAGAATATTGTTATGTTGGAGTGAGGTATGTTTTCGAAATCTGGCAAGTACGATTAGGCATTGCGAAAATATAACGCAAAAATTTGATAATCGACCCCCAAGGTCATCTGAGACATAGCCACCAAAATATGTAATTCAGTTAGTTTCTATGTGGCTGAGGCAAGTTATCAAACGCCTAATGCTAACAGCATTGACGGAGAAATTTCGCTGTGTGTAATGTACAACCGTCTTTCATAAGGTTTTAGGCTTCATATCCGAGGAAATGTTTTGCGTACAACAATGACATACAATCCATATGAAAGTTCAACTGAACATTCCTTATATTTGTGCGTGTCACAAAGACATACTGTTTCTTTGCCTAGATGGTTGCATACCTCCCTGCACTTGGCGGGATTGGTGCAAGCGTCACACGTTGTGGCTGTTATCACACTATATTCACATGACTAACTCTATAGAACATACTTAATTAGAGATAGCCAATTCGATATATGTGTTTAATATATTATTTTTACCCTGATACAAAAATATGAAAAAACTATTTACTTAATAATGCAATAAATTATCCCTTAACAGTACAAGCCAACTGTAGCAGAAACAAGTTATTCTAATAAATTAGAAAAATATATTAAATTAAACTAAAAATTATAAGCTAGTTTTTAATAAATATATAAAACTACAATTTCAATATATCAAGACATAAATTAACACCAATTTAAAATTTTCTAATGTAAATAACAGTATCCTATTAATCAAAAGTTGTCGTACTAGGCATACTTTCCAGAACACTCACATTATCATAACTGACGTCAGTTCATTTCAGAACGACGGGCGAAGGGTTCAGTTACAGACATCGGTGATGATCTAATCTTAAACAAGCAAAGCGAGACGGAAGATGGAACTGTTTTAATAAAGCAAACAAATAAAAAATATATACGAAAATTTAAAACAAACTAATGTAACTAACATTTAACATTGTTCTTTCCCCAACAATATTACTTTACCTACTTTCGTACCTATCACAGTAACGTTATGAATACTCAAAACACTGCTTAAGATGGTTAATCTATCTTCAGGTCGTTCTTGGATAAGTTTCTTCTGTGTGTGATTTAACAACTCAATAGCGTTACAATACCTAGGTGTTTATCAGAAAAACATTTGTACTAGAAACAGAGTAACGGAATGTAAGACTGGAACATGAAGTTCCAGATCTTATTTCATTAACCAATTTTATTGTAGTTATTTTCAACTTAAATTTATGTTTTCTTAACAAGAAGTTGGAATCTTTAATCATTGCAGCAGAGTACCACATCTGTGTAGACGCATGTTTGTCGTGGGTGAAGTGAGGTAATAAGACATCACAACTGCCATGACTGAGCGGGAATTCTAACCCAGGATCTGTCGCACCGTAGCTCGACGCCTAACCAACTACGCTACTACGGAGCCTGGCCTGAAGAACATTGCATGTCATTATTTGGTTGGATTGCTGCATGTCATTAGATAGACCTTCCTGTAGTTTCCCAGCCTCTAGAATACTATTTGATGCGCTGTCAGCTGGTTTAATACTAGCGTCAATCTAAGGATACTGTGTACTTTTTAAAGCTAATCAGGTATTTACACTGTCCATAAATGCTGTCATTATGTTAACGTCTTTTTTTAAATTTAATATTTTTTAACTAGCCTGTGAAGTCGTTTAATACCTAAACAATACAAGTACGAGACAAATCACAAACAAATACATAGCGTGATATTTATTAAGAACAATAATTTCTTATTCTTATATATTAATTCAAAAATAATTTTAAAGACAGCAATGCGTTAAATATAGTGTACTATTTAACTTATTTTATTATCATACACTTGCATCAACGTTTACGCATGTTGATGAGTTTTTAAATGCAAATTTATGGAGCTTTGGAATCGGACTTTTACACTAATACTGTCGAATGTTAAATTTCCGTCGATTTTATTTGAAAGGAGGATATTTACCCAGAGAAATTTCGTCAACCGTCGTAGCAATGACTGCCTTGACGAAAAGTTTTGCTTCCGCGCAAACATTATCTATCCTGAACGCTTTATAAACGAAGCTGCAATACAAGTTAGGTCCGGAAGTAAACTAGCTTTGCTGGGTCATGCAAGTCTCGCAGATGGTTTAGTGCAGTGACAAAGTAAAGGCCCTAGACGACACTGTACAAGCCGACATGATGTGACATGTACTAGTGTTCGAGACGATTCTGTGTCTGGTGTACTAAGTCACGTCATATCTACGCACTCAGGGGCGGGGAAAGAAGATGGCCGCCGCCCAAATACTGTGATCAATGAAGAACATATAACAAATTTAGTTTTTGTACCTTTGTGTTTTTTTCCGTTGAAGAAATCTAAAGTATTTTCATTTTCTCTCAGTAATACAATGTTGAAGAAATAATATCGTTGTAGTCAAAGGGAGGAATTATACATAAGTGAAGATATTTTGGTCAGCACGTAACATCGAGGTCTTTCGCGCTAGTGAGGGATGATACGAGGTGAGTATGGAGCAGCACCGGAATGAATGGGCGGAGGAAACCCGAGACAACCCGCTGACCGACACGATTCACACATGCAAATATCCGGGAACCAACCCGGCTAGGGAATCTGAACCCGGATCGCCTTGGTGGGGAAGGCGAGAGATCTGACTCCTCAACCATCACGGCTTCTTATACACAAGACACCAATGTGGGTAGAAATCTGCAGAGTGTATGGTTTGTGGAGAGGGTAAGAGGGAAATGTTTGTAGACCAGACACTTTACCCTCGAGACCATTTCAACCTGATTAACCCCCTTTTAAATTCTTCCTACATAGCTCTTCATGTATTTTGCTTTTGTTGTAAGGTCCGCCTAGAAATGTTAATGGTCATGCGCAAAGAGAGGAATAAATTAAATGACCACATTAACAAATATAACTAACAGGAAGTGCTTACAACTGTTTACAAACCACCAAATTACCGACTCGGCATTCGTACATACTAAAGTCATTTCAAGTACGGGTTACAATCAACGAACAATTTTGCAGAATCTTGAGCACATGAGTGTAACTAGTTTTCTCTGCAGGCAAGGCGAAACCAGATGCTGACACACACAGACCAATATACCGAGATCACTTTTGTAATTGGATCACGCCAACAAGCTCTGCAGCGCAAGATATTGAAACGTCTACATCAAAAGTCAGAAACACACTAGTTATTACTTCAAAATACAGCAAAATAAATTAAATATATAACGATCCCGAGCACAAAACTAACTTAGATATTTTTGGGTAAGTCATCATACAGAATTTTTAAATCAATGAAGATAAATTTTTGTTGCATAGTAACATTTAAAATTAGTGAAGAGCCACAAAAACTATACGCGATTGGAAAAGACAAAAATATAGCCCACTAGTGAATGTCTTTTATCTTCTGAATAACGTTGCCGTTAGTACTAAAAATATTAAAATATTTGTTTTCTTTTCTTAAACCTTTCAAAAGCATTACTCGTAACTGTTAGAATATCAGTGTAATTTTCAGCAGAGTAACTTTTAGGCTTTTTTATTTACTGATCGTCCCGTAAGTTCAAAAGTAAGGTTATATATTCTACTTTGTTTAACATTAAACTGAAAGTATATAGTGTTTCACTTTAGTTTTGTTAAGAGACATGTTGTTTGTACAGTAGTAACCTCTGCAGGTGTCAGCAATCACCAGGGACTAATGTGTGCCAGTCAGCATGTCTCTTCCTATGAAGTACTTGTCCTCATACTTCAAGTCTTCAAGGGATTGCTTTTGAGAGAGAAATTTCCTACAAATTTGTGTTACAGACTTCACCAAGCATATAGATCTTAATGATAATGCCAGTTTATGATAGCATCATGCCCTGCTCTAATTACGTGCCACTATTCTGATATACAAAACATATTTCGTTTCAAAACATAATCCTCAATATGGACAAACATTTGCTGTCTGAGTAAACAATTTATTGAACTAAGCGTTTCTTGCTTTGCAATATAAAATATATGCAGACTAATTAAAAAAACCGGTTAAATAACGCAAAAATAAAAATAATAATACACAAGTACTCATTCAATAATTCTTATTATGGGTGATCCCGTAAAATATTTATGAAGGTGAAGACACTACTACAAAATGCGTGTATGTATACATACATACGCATATCCATTATATATAGTAAACATAAATCTCGCGTGGAGGTAGGACAAATACGTAGTCTAGAGTACTGAGCCTCGCCAACTAGAAAATGTAAAACAAATCCTGCAGTTTTTTGTAAACACTTTAATATTACACCCAGGCTACATAATTCAAGAAATCATGTCAGACATCTCTAATACGGGTAAACAAGAGAAATGTTTTCAAGACTAATCCATTTTCGCTGAACATTTATCCGTCGGAAGCAGGTATGTTAGAAAATATTCACAAGAGATTCAAGCTCCCCTCGTAACACAGTAAATAAGAGATGAGAATGAAATAAGAAAGAATGTGGCAGGCATCATATCTGGGCGGAAACAACCAGGGGTGCGTGTATTCTTAGCAGAGCGGTTTAGTTAACAAACAACATCCTGCTTCCTACACAGGTACGTATACTTCATACAACAAAGTCTGCCAGCTCCCTTCAACACATTTACACATTTCATACCGCTTCCTTAAAGTTAGACGCTTCACGTCTGTGCTCTGCACATATCAATCTATCACGAAACAGTACAAAAGCGTGCATATTAATATATCCCGAAAACAGTGTAAAAGTGCACACATTAATCTATCACGAAAACATTTTAAAAGTGTGCATATTAATATACCCCGAAAACAGTGTAAAAGTGTGCATATTAATATACCCCGAAAACAGTGTAAAAGTGTGCATATTAATATACCCCGAAAACAGTGTAAAAGTGTGCATATTACTATATCACGAAAATAGTGTAAAAATGTACACATAAATATATCAAGGAAGCAGTATAAATGTTTAAAGTTATTACGAAAAAAAAAAAAAAAACTCTTCGTAGCGCAGTACAAACTGACTGAAGAAAAATTACGTCAGCCAAAAAATACCATACAATGCAAAATTTAATTTGCATGAAATAAATGACACTCACGAAACATTCTGCTGAGATCAAGTTTGGGAATTTGACGATACCAGGCTCTACACTGTATAATATTCAGACATGTAGCTCTAAAGTCTGGAAATACGGTGCAAGGCAAATTAATTCTATGGAAAATAACTAGGCTGCATTTAGTTTAGAAGCAACGAACGGATGACACTGCGTATTGTGATATAACTCTTTAGTATATTATATGTAACCGAAATTTACGTGTAGTTTAGATATAAATTATAACTCTACAAGATCTTTAGTTTATGAGTAAATATTTATCGTAAATGTTTAATAAAGTAATGTGTTATGAAATGGATTACATAAATAAGGAGTGAACCAGAAATAAACAACGTCAACAAACTGGAAATATCAGATAAAAAACCTTTGCAAGAATAAAATACTTCATTTATATGCCTTTCAAGGCAGAAGAAATAAGGAATCGAGTACACATTGGACATAATATAGGTAATGAAAACATGGGGATAAGATCAAGGAAAAACGGAAAAATTAAGAAACTACAAGAAATAAAGAATTGGCGTTGAAGTTGCTACATATAACATGTTTGTCAATACGAAGAGTTATAAAGTTTGATGGAAAATGTCAATACTACAAAAAAATTTCGGAGGTTTTTTAAGGCAATAATACTTTGGTTGGCGAGAACAGTTTGAGTATAGTGTCTGTAGTATCCTGCACAAGCCGTTACGAAAGTCCCTGAGTGTACAAGTGATAGTAATGAATATCTGGTGCCGTAGACTGGTGTGAACAGTTGCAGTGCAACACGAGAGTTAATGTTGGGCGGAGTGCAGGGTGCGGAATATTGACGAGGGGAGAACACGGCAGCTGCAGGAAGGGACAACAGCTGAGGGGAACATGCAGCTGGTAGTGACGTCACTACTAGAAGGGTTGCAGTGTTCAGTCCCCTACATCCTCGTCACGTTCACTCCACTACGCTACTGCCTTACCCCACATAACTGCTGCCTTATATTGCCTATAGCAACGCAACATTAAGTCGTCCACAACGATGCGAGTTTACATTGAACCTTTTATTTACAGTAGCGGTGATGATTCTGTCGACGGTTTAGCCGTCTGTTGGCTCATTCATGAAAGTTTCTTTAATCAGCGTAGCACTTTATTCTGTACACTGAGAAAAAGAAATGGTACTATAAAATATAATTGGTTTCCCTCAAACAAATGGTACGTTCATATATGGCAGAGCAAATATACATTTGGTAGAACTAAATAATATGTTTGGTGAAATATGTTTGTGCTTACCAAGCTGCATTTGTTTGAGTGAAACAATAAGAATGTTTTAGGTAACAATCCTGCCATTGTCCGGTTGTTTAAAATAGAAAATAAATTAATTATTCGCCGATTTTCCTATTTCGGAGACACTATTCACGTTTCTAATCATGTACTGCATGTTTTTATACAAAGTTGAATTTCTTGGCAGAGGTGGGATTTGAACCCGAAAACCTAAAATTAGTAGTCTCTTACCTTAACCACTAGACCAGTAAAAATGTTGAACAGCAGTTGGGTTATGATGATATATCAGGGAAAGTTAACAAAATTGGGTATGTATTTATTAAACCGATAAAAGATTAATGGGTTGCGTTTGTTACATTGTTTATTATTAATAACCACATTTTAACGAAATTATATATTGAATGAAACAAAAACATAACTAACCAAAATGAATAAGTTGCCAGCGTGTCCGACATCTTGATCACGTTATACAAACAACTGTTTGTTTAACACAACAATGATATTACATCTTTCACGCAAACAAATGTTAAGTACGTATACGGCGAAACAAGTATATATTTGGTAGAACCGAATGACATGTTTGATCACAAATGTTTGCGCTAACCAAACAACATTTGTTTGAGAGAAACAACAACGAATGTTTCAAGTGAAAATTCATTTTATTGCCACAAATATAGACAGACAACTAACTGCGACTTGGTTATGCCAACAAAAATTGTTTAACTGAAACAAATACGTTCAACCATATTACCTGGTTACAGTAAAAAAATTTGTATATTTTTTGTAAACAAGGCGTTTTTAACTGAAACATCGCATGTTTCAGTAAAACACATATTCCTCAAACAAATATATTTTGTTATGTGAACAATTTCTTTCCCTCAGTGTGAACAGTTTGGTAAAGGACAAAAATTCTAACCAATCACTACGGTAACAAAACACTGTTTGTAAAGGTGATTAAAAAATTGCGAGCACAACAATAAATATTGTTTTTAATCACATTAAAATAAAATATCTTCGTACGTACAATAACTGTTTTTTTGTTGCTGTGTTGCAATAATAATGCCTGCCGTATTAATAATCACATACATTCTTACAAAATATTCTCGCATTTACTTGAATTGCTGCAAGTAACGCATAACTGGTTATTACGAGCAAATGTCATATATACTTTCATTGAGACTTATTAAGCAGGTGTTTTAAAATCTTCCAGCATAAATTGTACACGAAACAGCATCATTGCAACGTAGCCTTAGGCTCTCTCTAATAACGTAACCAAATAACATGCATTTATCTACTGGCCTATACGTATAGCTGTTGTAAATGTGACACGCCATCGAAACATATTTGGCAGCGAAAAATATAACTATTGTTCATTTCTGCCGAGAACTGTTACGCATGGGGACATAAATTATGTTTACATTCTCGCACCAAAATATTTGCCACAACATTTAAAATTTGCATATCATCATGTCACAGTTTAAATTTTACTGCGTTCGTAAATTATAAATGTGAAATTTACTAACATTAGATATAGTTATAAATTACATTGAAGACACTTTTTCAGATGTGATATTAGAGATTATGTCACTTTATTTGATGTAAATAAATCATTTCTATAAGTAAGATTCTTAAACTCTGAGTAACTTTGTTAAATCGGAGAATTTTTGCTTTGGCATTTTAAACTGCAGAATGATAGGATATAATTTAAGACATATTTTATCTAACATAAATGTATCAGCTGTACAGATTACACTTTTAACAATGTTAGATCCAAATTAAATATAATTAATATTTCACAGCCTAATGTATTTAAAGGGAAAAAAATTTAATTAGGAACAGTTGATTGTGAACTAAGCCAATACCACTGGGACAGTTGCTAATGAACTGATTGCACGAGTTATAAGCCTCAGCTACTAGCAGTAATGAGGCCGCGGTGGCCGAATGGTCAGACCACTAGCCTCCAGCTAAGGCTATCCGTGTTCGATTCTCGGCGGGGCCGGTCCCCGGAATTTCGCATGTGGGAATCATGCCGGACGATGCCACTGGTTGGCGGATTTACTCGGGGATCTCCCTCCCCCCCCCCCCCCCC
>PNEQ01087351.1:15709-28766 GCA_003012365.1 Medauroidea extradentata | reverse complement strand
CCATCACCAGCGCTAAGGACATCGGTGTTAAGCACTGACCAAAATCTCTCTCACAAGTAGTATTTAAACAATCCGCTATGTCCCGCACGCTTACAATGTACCGTTGATTGTTTTGCCAGTATTTGTATGTACTACGTGGCTTAACTAAATTTTGTTAGTTTTACTCTCTTAAAGAATAATATAACTTAAGCAATATTAGTTTCAATAAAAGACAAAAGTCGCATCTCTGTTGTAAGTTTTGATACTGGAATATCAATACGATTATACAAAAATTATAATTATAGCAAAATATTACAGTACAACTCCAATTGTTTATGATACATATTATTCAGTTAAATAAATAAAATATTTATTGTAACCTTGATTCACCATTTTTTATTGTATTAAACACTTTAGTTACTTTTTTTTTTGTGAGAAATCCGACTAAAAGCGATGTGTGTTTTCGTATTTTCTGTCCTTTTTCTCTCTTCTACAATCACAGATAATCCCCTCCTGATAATGTCTACTTTGGTTTCCAGCCTACTGTCGCTCCAAGTCTGCGTAAGTAGGCTGCTTGCTCAGATCTCTGCTATGTAGGGACGCTCCTTAATGTCCAGACAATCCTGACACGGCATCTCAATGTCTGACACACTCCATACACGTACACTTTTCACTTTATCTTGCCGCTACATGCGAGTTTATTATGTCCGTCGTCCAGTCAGCAAACAAGCATAACCCGTCCCGCCATTGAAAGTTATTACAGTCCGTGCTGTTTACACGCGCATATACAACCGCAATATATGCCTGACATTGTTGCCGATTGAAAACAATCCTGCAGACTCGAATCTTTATAAGATAGAGTTGTGTACTTATGAATTGTGGACAAATTATTGTATGCTAAACAGTATTTTTTTAGAATACGCCATTGTGAGCGAATGCAGGAAAAACTCACAATAAAATGAAAGTAGACAAAGAAACGACGGTATTAGCTGTTGTCGCCTATGCATATAATTCAGGAAAGGAGAGTAGTTGTTTCCTGAAAGACGACACAAATACAAACAAAAATAGAACAATAACCATACAAATTATTTCCGGGACGGAATACACATGTATGGAGAATGGCATCACAACAAAGAACAAAATAAGTTCAATAATGTGAAAACAACAAAACAAGGTGTACCTAAAAGGCAACATAATGGACGAGGAGAACAGCAGAAACACGGGTAACCAGAGACACAAATGTACGTGAACAACACAAAGCAAAGATTATTGTGGGTGTTTTTCCGCAACACGGCAGGAATCGCTCGTAATAGCGTATGTCCACGAAACGTGTTCTGTTTGTAATCGTTCAAAGATCACAAGTTGCTATGTTTGCTAAGCGATGCTTCCGAGGGCAGCCAGTCTGACTACTGCAGTTAGTACAGTGCTTGTTTCTTGTCAAGTATGTCACTGTCTCACAGTCTGCAGCTGACGACACATAGTGATAGGAACACTGAAGAGCAGTGATTATGTTCAACGTTCAATAATTCGGTTTCAGCACTGATGAGATATAGTGTGAAGTGCGTAGAACAATGCCATAATCAAAGATTGTGGGATACGCGTGATCCCAGAACAATCTGCATATCACCAACCATTATGAAACCGAAATATATCCCTGACAAGGAACTCTCATGAAAACCAAACTAAGCGAGGTACAGCTTGAATGATGTTATCTACAACAATGCCACAATGCAGTTTTGCACTACACTTGTGCCGTCGACATGGATACGTTACATTATATGATAAACAATATGTACTGTTTAAATATTACAGAAACGTATACGTGATATATGCCATGTTAGACAGCGAAGCGGACTGAGTATGTGTTGTGTGAGGTCAGTGTGGGGTCTCTTAGAACAGCGAGTGTGAGGAATTGCTCACTAGAGACCAACTATAAAGTCTGTGCTCAGTTTGTCTTACAATTGGTCTGACGACGTGCACTCCTCTCAGCATATCTGATATATGCACCCCTATGTATGAAAGCCTCGTAGGTCATCTCATTTACAACAACACTGCTACTTGAATACATTTATTTATTTTCTCATACCAGGTATTTTTTTAAATTCAGGTACAATTTTCTTCAGTTGCATGCGTATCGCCAACATTACAAGAAAATACAAGACTATTAACTCTTTTCAAAGACGCAAACATATTTAACGCATATTTGACATATTTAACGCATTACAGCTATATTTTAACATTCTTCAAGTCATATAAATTTCTCGACATTTTTGTTTGTTGAGTTATATTTATTTTAGAAACCAAAATTAATTTGGAAATACACATAACTCATGTATCCGTTAGGCATAAATAATCAAACATCTGCCCGGAATATATTTAACAATATTGCTTTCAAATTTATTTAAAATTTAATATTTAGACTAAGAAATTGTGGAGAGCAGGAGATATGTTTTAATGATATTCATTGTACCTATTACAATAATATAACATTTCCTAATTAGTGTTGAATTTTCCCGATTTGCCGCGCCACTGGTTTAAAGAGCATGTCGGCCCATTGCTGTGGTGCAATGTGGATTTCGGCGCGCAAATGTTTACATCAGCACATATTTAAAAGATTACATTTCTGTGAATGTTGTGTTTTTAGTCATTTTTCTACGAGAGGAAATGTCCGCTTCTAAGTTGATGCACTTAATAAGTGGCAGCAACATTCAAAACGTATGATACATTATTAAATAAAAAGTGCATTTAAATGTTAAAACTGTCCAAAATATTCTTACTGTGTAATTTCATGAACAAATATTATGATACTTTTACAAGATAACATACAGTAAGTCGAAGCATGTCGAATCACTCATTAAAATAAAAATACTTCTTTCACGTTTACATAATATCACCCATGGCATAATCTATAATAATGTGGGTTTAAGTTAGCGAAGCTTACTAACTTTGAAAAGAAATGCATGCAAGATGCAGATACTGTTGAAAACTGTGTCACTCACTCGGGTTCCATTTCAAATAGGTCTCTCCAGATTATATCTAGTAAATAAATGTTTCAAACATCGCACAGGACATTCTTGGAGTTACACTGTTTCCTCACCAGTTCCATACTCAATGTAATTCTCACTAGCTGTCATGACCTCGGTGTTAGGAGCGCCACCTGGCTCCGGCATTGTGTGTGAGCAATGTCTGGAGACATTAGAGCGGCAAGGTCGGTGCAGGTTCTCTCATCACATACATCACCGTCTCTACAGGCAAGCTACAGAAGTGTCGTGCAGTCTGAGGTCAACTCGCCTCTTGCTACTTTCAGCTGCTAACTAGCATTATATGACATCATGAACATGGAGAAATTATGCGTTCGTGTTAATCTGGCGTTGATGTTTTAATAGTTCGCCCGTGGAATTATTCAGCGTATAAATGAGGGTAAGAATGCCTGTTGCGATTGTTTTTAGCTCCACTAATGGAGTACTAAAAACAGTCAAATGACGGAACCTGCCAGTGAAACGTGAAGTACTCTTGTGCACTGCATGCGTACAAACGATCCCTAAAGAAACACGTTGCAAAGTTTTTAGTTGCAGATATATGACAGAAGCACTACACACTGGTGGTCGGTGCAGAAGTGCTGACCAGGATGTCACCATTCTAAGCTCACTGTATAGCCTACATGTCTCCACTATTGTCAATATACTTGTTATTGCATTGCATTGCGTGGCAGCGAGAGCCAGGGTTATATCGGATTCATAACAACCTCAGACGCGACGCTAAATATGTACGTTATTTTAAACAATACTTCTTCTGCCACGCGACAGGTACTAAATATTGAAATACTAAATGATATGGTTCCTTGCCGCTACAAAGTAACCTCTTGAAAAACAGCCATAGATGTTTAAATAAATTTGAATTTTATTCCCTTTAGTTGTAATATAATTTAAGTATCCACGAATATTCACAAATATGTGAAAAAAGTCAAAATTCCATGCTTGCTTAGCATGGTTATGATTTGCTCACATAACAGATAAACATTTCTTGTGAAATAAATAAACAAAATTTACTACCAAATCGCCAGTTTCAACAACTTTTGGGTACAAAATTATAATACGTCATTGAAATTCATGGCGTCCGCAACGAGAATTAAATAGAAAAACTTTCTATTCGAAATATGCGTTGCATTCGATATTTTTATCGTGATGTCTCAGAAACCTCGGCGCTAATTTGCTGACATCTTGACTTATTCACGTGTGACAACCGCACCACGCACTTCCCCGTTTTTTCCTATTGGCTTGTGGAGGCTGCGTGTGAAAACCTGTAAGATGAGTTGTGTTTATTTGCGAAACATTACTCATGTGCAGAACAGCTACCACTTGGCTCGTCCTTGTCGTTGCACTTTTTCGTCTCATGTCGTTATGAAAAACGTTTTATTAATTAACATTTACCAGTTATAATTCTAAACGTGCGACGCATTATGACAGATTTGCAGAAAAATGTCCCCCAATCATCAAAATGTGTCATCCACTATTTACACACCGTCTACTCATAATATTACCTGTGTGTTGGTCTTACGCCTTCTTCCTGCGCCACACCAGTATTTTACAACCCGTTTAAAATTTGTCGGCTCTCATCACCTCCAAAACACATCAGCATTGTATCTCGTACGTCCCTTACCTTTTTAATTTGGCAATTTTTTGTCTCTTATTACGGTCTTTTACGAACAGATATTTAAAGTTAGATAAGTTAATAATTCAAAATTTTCTGACCTAGATTAAAATGCTTCTATCCACTTTCATTTTACACATTTTTAAAAACGTATACGATTAAAAAAATAATGCATTTTAACCAACAGTAGAGTTAAACACATGTTCACATTTGTATTTTGGAAGTAACAATAGAGTTTTTAGTATGCGTTAATCAAATAATGACTTTCTTACCGCACTGAAGCAAGGTATAACCCTTGCATCTTTGCCGTCAATTAGTTCGGAAATGAGGAGAAAAATATTTCACGAACCAGTATAGCGGGTATTATTGATTTAAATCAAATATCAATAATTTTACTACGTAATATTATCCCGTAAATTATAATTTTAATTTTATACAAATACTAAATGTTCTAATACTATACAAGTTATTATGAACGTCACATTATTTGTTCAAAAAATATATTTAAATACAATTTAAGTATTTATTTTCAGCCGAAATATTATCAATTTTGTTTGTTTTACTTATTTCAGATATCCTTTGTTAATTTTAGCCACACATTGCAGTAAGTCACATGTCGGCAGCTAACGTGAGGTACTGGATTGATTAAATAATATTCAGTCTTAAGGACAGTTTTGGAACCTCTATGTTTATAAAAACTAATATAAATCGTCTAGAGACAAGTAAGAGGAACATTCAAGGTTGAACAAACCAGCCGATCGTTATTTCAGCATAAGTTTCAAAATTAATCCAAGGAGATGATGTTTAACAACGTTTCACCTCGAGAGCTGATACATTACACTTGATACTGACGTAGGTTTATGTAAAAAAAACATTCATACATTCCACATTTTTGGAAACACGTCTACCTATCAATCGATGTTGACTAAACGCTCGGAAACTTTAGTTTTTGTCGAGACTGATTCAATCAATGTATCCATCACATCGGTTCCTCCGTCTGATGAATTCCAAGAATCCGGTTAAATGCACCGAAAAATCAATCGATTACATAATGAACAACACTGCCTAAAGTAAATAAACAAGCGAAAGCACAGGTTTAATCATTAACTTACAACATACTGAAAGAGTTGACAAGGCAATGCAGTTCGTTAACATTATTTGCAATGGAAAACATTTTAGTTTTGAAAAAAAAAGTTACAGCGAAGAAAATGTTCCGGCAGCCGTTTATCATTCTAATTTCAAAAGAGTGAGAGTAATAACAAACAACTGACGTGTTCAAAAAGCAGGACAATTGGTGTCAATCGGTGTAGAATAGTGCGCCTTCATCCGCGAACGTTGCGATGAGATTCTGAAAACAAGACGGTCCCTCACGGAGCTTGGTGTAAGTTGGTACTGACCTCACAGTGAGAGCGAGACCTCTGACATGATGAAGAGACTGGAGCTGCACTGTCTTCTGAACTGTACCAACGTCAACACTGAGCTAGCCAGCCAGCACTGACCATACTGCACGTCCGCTCCAGATGATGTCCCGGGTCAAGAGGCAGGTCACGACCCTTCACCTCGTGCGACCAGTTCCCAACAATCTCTGATCATATCCGTGTGAGAACTGTGTCTTCACCAACCCAGGCTACATTCACTAGGCACCATACACATTCACATAGACAACATCCTAGCCCTATCTCACTACACTACGCTGCGTACTTTCATACATAACGTCTGCTTGGAAAAAAAGTATCAAAGCTGAAAGATACACTTGCATGTTATTCAAAGGGTTCTGTTCAAAAACCGTCCTTAAGTCCTTAAAATGCCTACTAATTATCATGGAAAGTCGATTTTACGTTACTGAGTCACATGAAGGCTTATTATTTTTCGTAATTAATTCATATATGCTTAGTAATGTTTTAAAACGGCTGTGGATTATTAAAACGGAGCTGCACTTTCACAAAATCACATATGATTAATAGTGTCGTTGGGCTGGATAATCGCCTTTCGATTTCTATTTGCCGATCAATTGCGTGGATGTTGAATTACGGGTACTAAAAAGACTGATGAATGAAATTCTGTGAAGTATGGTTTTACTTAAAGAAAGTATTAACACTGTGACTGTACACCTGGGTCCGTGTGCAAGATAGTCGTGACTGACACTTTCTGATAACGCAATCACTCTTAAAGCTAACCACACTGTTGTTATCTGTGAGAAATGCGCGCTGGATCATCGGATGTCTTTCTCGTCATTCCTCAGATTCCTACTTGCGGCTCGGGCGCTTGTTTCTTGAAGTAACCCTCGTCGGCTAGAATTGTGACTCGCTACATTATAGTTATGTGACTTACCTCACCACTTGTCCCAGAATCATCACGAAGATCAGATTAACACGGTTAGTCGAACAGCACCTTCTACATATACCACCTGCATTGACGTCCCTGATAATGTGAAGAAACGTCTAGGCCTGGTCGCGCTGGCTATAAACACAGCAATTTGGTAGTTGTTAAGGAACGTTTCCAGTGCGTACATACTTCAGATCTTGTTCTAACTACTGTAGTTAATATTAAAGTGATTCAAACTGGTTAACACGATTTTTTTTTCGATCATATATTTAACCACTATAGTGTAGAATATTTTTAATGATGTAAAAACGTATTGCGAAATATTACACAGTAAAAAGTGATAGCGTCACATTTAAATTCTCTTAGTCACGTTATCGACTGGCAGAATGCATGCCAATACAGGGACTTGTGCCTATATGCTTGGAAGTGTGACGTGCGTGCCAGCGTTGTCCAAGCCTTATTATTTGTAATCAAAGGTTACTGTTCCAGTCCATGAAACTTCCGAAGACGTAACGACGATTTCAAATCGTGTGTCGATACCGTATCTTTTCGATGTATAGAAAATCATAACTGAAACTTGAAAACTATTATGGACATACAACACACATATTTCTGATAAATAATTTGTAAGTGTGGAATATTACGTCAGGTTCTAACTTTTTCGAATTATCTGTTACATACACGTTCGTGCAATGTATTTTCAAAGCGATAAGGATTCACACACACAGGAGTGAACAACTTAGAATAAACAATTTACACATAAAAAGAAAAATAAACCAAAGTGTATTGTAGCAATTTTTTTTTAAATTACTGTAGAGATATTTAATTCTACGTGACGGCTTCATTAACTCCGTAGCATAACGAAAAGGCCGAAAAGTTACTTGTCAACAGCGAAAAAATTTAAAATATGGCCTGTGTGTGAATAACCAATAATTCACAATTTCATTTCATTGAATAAATATTTCATACGAACTTTTCGTAGGTCTTATGCTAGTATACTGTTGTGTATAAATCTTTAAGTAGGACTAAGCTGAGAAATATAAGCTGGGGTAATAGTAATAGGCGTGACTATCTATAAATTAACGGTTAAATCTTGAGGAAAAATTTTACGCGTTTTTTAAATTAATTATCTTAAATAAATTTCTCACTAAGCTTTCTTCCGTGAAAATATTTTATGAGTTACAATTAGATTTCTGAATTGCAATACATATAATTATTGTGTACAAAATCATATTATAAGTCTTGCCAATAGAATTATAAATGAATATCAGCCCCAGAAATTTTTTTTGTGATATATGTACTGCATTTCTTTTTTCAATAAATCTCTATATATAAAAATGAAAGCTGACTGACTGATTGACATATCAAACTGCAGCCCAAACCACTGGACCTAGAATCGTGAAATTTTTTGTGTGGGTTCCCTTCAGGTCGTAGGCGAGCACTAAGAAGGGATTTTTCGAAATTCGATCTCTAAGGGGGTGAAAAGGGGTGAAATGTGTTTCCGAAGAAACGTCGATAGAGCTCGAACCCGACGGCCAATCATTGTGATTTTTACTTTAATAGGACTCTCGTAAAAATGGATATTAGCCAATTTAAGGATTTTTCGAAGTTCAACTTTTAAGGGGCTGAAAAGACCTTAAATGTGTTTCCAATCAACTATCGATATCTATAGAACCCTTCGGAATAGAGAGTTGATATGCACTTCAAAATATTGCTTACGTAAATACCCAAAAAAAATAGCTTAAGGTTTTTTT
This sequence comes from Medauroidea extradentata, assembly GCA_003012365.1. Classification (NCBI taxonomy): domain Eukaryota; kingdom Metazoa; phylum Arthropoda; class Insecta; order Phasmatodea; family Phasmatidae; genus Medauroidea; species Medauroidea extradentata. The sequence continues at coordinate 20,058 of PNEQ01087351.1, read as the reverse complement.
GAAATTCGACCCCTAGGCAGTAAAAAGGGGTAAAATGTGTTTTTAATGAATCGTCTTTATCTTTGAAACACAATTGGCTATCGTCGTGATTTTAACTTGAATTGGTTACTTTTACAAATGTCTATGACAGGACTCAAAATCATTTCGAAATTCTTTATTTAAAGGAGTGAAAATACGTGAAATGTGTTTTCGATTATCCTTCCATATCTATCGAATCAATCGAGATATCGAAGTACTCTTTGCTTTAAATTGGTGCTTTTGTAAATATCACAAGTACCATTTAAAATATATTTTCTTAATTCGGCCCTAAACTGGTTAAAAAAGGGGAAATATAAGTTTTCGACTCACATTCGATATATATCGATGCCACAGTTTTTTACATGGAGACGTGATTTTTGTTTAGGATTGATGCTTACTCAAATACCTAAAAAGGAAATTTCAGGAATTTTCGAAATTCGCCACCTAAGGACGTGAAAAGTGGTGAAAAGTGTTTTCAATTAATAGTCGATATATCTCGAACCCAGCGGGCTAATGTTGTGTTTTTTACGTCCACGAGATACCAATAAAGTAGTCTAAAACGTGAATCAAGGGTTTTTCGAAATTTACTCTCTTAAGTGGTGAAAAGACCTTGAACGTGTTTTAGATAAATCCTCGATATCTATCGAACCCTTCGAGATATAAAATTAATTTTTGCTTCAGGATGATGATTACAGAAATTATCGCAAAACGGTTTTCAGATTTTTCGAAATTCGATTTTTCAATACTGTGCAGGGGTGATATGTGTTTTTTTTAGTGAATGATCGATTTTGATTCGACTGAACGGGCTAGCGATGTGATTTACACTTCAGTTGGATACTTATACAAATGTATAAGATGTAAATTTAAAATATTTCCAAATTCGACACCCAAAAGGGTGAAAAAGCACAAATTTTGTATTCCATCAACCCACGATATCTATCTAACCAGTAGCGATATTGAGGTGTTGTTCGCGTCATAGTGATGCTTACGTAAATATTTAAAAAAAAAATGTATGTAATTTTTTTCTTTACAAGAAACGTGATTATTAAGAATAAAACTTAGTTGGTCAATAATCAAGGCAGACGATCCGAAAAGCAGGAACGAGCAGCGAGAAACAACTTATACAGGAGTTTCACTCTACAGTAACCTATCGAGATGTGGTGTTATACAACCTCTATGAGCCCAGGACACAGATATTTTTTTTTTTTTTCAATAAATTTTATTTTCATGAATTATTTCGACGTTACGTGACGCAGTTGTTTGTCACTCAGGTCTAAATTCCGGGAGGTTCTGGGCTTGGATTCCGTTAAAAGCTGCTTGAAAACGTTCAATTCTGACACAAAAACTACAAGGCAGATCGAATTAGTGAAAATTACATGTAGTCTTTAAAAGGGGTAAAATTGCAGTTCGATTTCCACTTAGGTTCCTCTACAATATCAGTTGACATATCGTCGGTATGCTGCCAAAACTGATTAATTCATAAATGCTATTTCGTTTAAAAACAGTTTTAAATTGTAGATATTAACAAAAATGTGGTATGTTACTATACTGTGACACAACACTACGAAACGACGAACAGACTTTAAACTTGGGCAATTGTTCGTGAACAACATATGCATATTCCAAGCATTTTTATAATTTTATCTCATTTTGACTTTGTCACTTTTGTCTGTAAACCGACGATATATCATCTCACTTATCTCAGGTTTGGGGCACCAAATACTTTTCCGCGAAACCTTTACCGTCTGAAACTTTTTAATGTCAATAAAGTTAAAGTGAATATTTTGAAAATATATAATTGAGGGCACCGTCACCAATGGTTGTGCACAGAGTAAAAAGATGTTTCTCATACGATTAACCCCTTACCTTAGGTGTCTGTAATTACCCCACAACGTCAAATAGGCAGGGCTATAAATAAGGCCCAGGCGAAGTCGCTGTTAGTGGCAGGGACAAACTTAAGACTACTTTTCGCGTGGACAGCTATAACTACTTATCCTGCTGCAGAATTAGTTCAACTAGCTGCTTGGACATTCTAACACTTGATGACTGAAGTACCAATCTTGTGTACAAAGAGGTTTTTCAATTAAAGTAAATATTATCAGTTATGAATAATACTCGCGAGCAAAGCCGCGGGGGACTGCTAGTAATGTATAAAACTCAAATTAAGAATGTTGAATTACTTTTGTATCCAGTGTAATTAACTGGTGTTTTGGCTTTATTATACATCTAAAATGTATTGAAAAGTGAATAACACAAGTAAGAGTATGTATCTCATTTTAAGGTTGAAAAACGTATATGTTATTTTTTCCCGCTCAAAAACTTTTAATGAAGCAGCAAACAAACCGGTGCCACGAATTCAATTTCAAATAAACCGAATATCTTGTTTGAAAGTTTGCAAAAATTCTGGATAATATATTATATCACACTGACACATTTCTATCAACAAGGACGAACAATAAAACATGTCAAATAACACATCGCCATTTTTACTGGCGGTGAAATATTCTCAATATATTTACGTCATTTCGAAGCTGTATATTCGTAGCGAAATTCTAAGAAACTCGCGATGCAATTAATGCAATTAACTCGCAGAATGTCAATAACAGTGTGCCAGGGAACAAACACTATCTATCGCAACAAAGTGATGCCATCCTGTGTGCTTGCCCTCCAGCCATTGCTCTTAGAATGTATGCTGCGACTTACAGTTCAATGCTTACAAACTAAGTACAAATATATTTTTTGTGAGAGTACAATTGAATGCTGTTGTGCAGAATGCATGCACGGTACAAACGTTACGGACAGACAAAAAACAAGCTCCTAAATTACTACACGATAAAACTTCCGTAGCTAGGCACACGAAGTCAAACAGATGTAGGGTATTTGAAAATTAAAATACAATTATTGTTAAAATAAAAAAAAAAAAAAAACTGAAACAACTCTTTATGTCCTACTTTATCTCTGTCAATTGATGGGACAACTTGCGAAAAACGTTCAGCTCAGTTGTGAAGCCAGAATGTAACTTACCTAAAATAAGTGTTACGTAAAGTAACATCACATTCTATTAGGCTACTTCAACTAACAACTTTAAAACAGGAAATGTTATTCAAATTTGTGAGAAAATGTAACACTGCAATCTCGTGTTTGTTTGATAAAAAAAACCTAAATAAGGTCCAGTAATTACTTGGCGAAATTCCATTTTACTTTTCCTTAACAGTTTCACGTGACGACCATAACATAAACATGTTCCGAAGTTTTGCAGTTTCTGTGTGATTTATTTTTATCACAAATTGACAAATGCCTGACGCGCAAATGTATTGCATTGTTTTTCTCTGCCCCTCTCCGCAATCCTTCCTCCTCTCACAATTTATATTTCCATTACACATCAGATATCTACATTTACACACATGCACAAAATGTACACACATATAAATATAAAATTCCATGCCAAATCACAACAAATTTTTAAACTAAGCTACAAAGTATAACTTGAACGCGTCTACAGTGATGAAGTCCCTTTTATGTAATTTAATAATACGTACGGGAAGTGTAAACATATATATACTGATTCGTAATTTAGTTTTACAGTTTTCCACAGACGTTGGTTTGGTATATACCTGCAAAAGGAGTGTTTACAGAACGAGTAGTGGAATGTGATGTATCTTGAAGACACAATAGAATGTTAGCGGTCGAGTAATTCTGAATCATTACTAAAATATTAACAACTGATAGCCTTAGATTGTGATTGTAGACAGATTCCCAGTAACGAAAGTACACACTAATAAAAACCAAACAAATATTACATTCTTATTAAAAGAACACCGTGTTCTGTTACTATCTTAATCTCTATTCTTAAATATTGTTACAAGTTTGAGAGCACAAACTTTATATGTGGGCAATTCCCACGAGTTCTTTGGGATAGAGGTATATAATTACAATTAAAAGAGTTAAATTAAGTACTGGATTTAATAGCTCACAAAGCTATGACATACACAAAACAGTAATCAACTAGAACTCTCACAACACAATTAGTTATGCACACAATTACTCCTGTGTCACAGACACGTTAATTAACTTTGACAATTAAAGCACAAGAAAAGTCTACCATCAATTAACTAAACACTATAAATCACAGTAAAATTCAGTCATATATCCAATCAACAGTATTTCTAATAATTACAATGTACAACCTTATCAGTCCGAAGTGGTGATGGCTCACCATGTGCTGCGCAGTACCCCGAGTGCACCGCTGTCTTCACTCTTGAGGTCTTCTGTTCGACTCCCGTCGCGCACCTCCTCTTCGCCTGTCAGCCCGCCGCAGCAGTCCTCTTGTA
>PNEQ01087351.1:0-15609 GCA_003012365.1 Medauroidea extradentata | reverse complement strand
AGGTCTAAAAATAGATATTTCATCATGTTTCGGAGGAGCTTCTAGTCACGTCGGCCGCCCTCGAAGGGTTAAGACGCAGTTGGGACAGGTATCTATGACGTAGTTTAGGCGGGTTTTCCACTATGAGCCACCCGGGCTTTGAGTCATCGGCCAGCCCTCAAGGTGTTACGAAACAGCCGCCGACCACTGGCCTCGAGGAACATGGCACGCAACAATATTATAAAGTATAGAGAGGCTCATATTATATTATGAACCCTGAAAATAACAGGTTCAAATTTATTTGTTAACGAATCAGGAGATATGTTTGTAAATATGTTGTAATAAAAGCGGTTGAATTCAGAGTACTTGTTTACACAGTACTGTGTGATATTTAGTTGATAGTTATGTTTAGACGGCCGCCAGCGCAGGACACCCAGAGGAATGGCGAGCTTCCGCCATTTCCAGATTATTTGAAATCTGCTCATCCCACGCGAGTCATATATGCTTAGGAATAACATTTAAAGAACTTCAGACGTGTGTGTGCTGATTTTAGCTTCACATATACTCATTATCGTCGCAATCTTAAACTTTCGTATTTTTGTGTTATAACTTTTACGTTGGGTAAATTTATGTAACTTTATTCAATCTGCCGAGCATAATACACAAATTAATATAATTCAAAACGTCACGTACATCTTTGTTTGTCGCTACGATTCTTACAGATCTGATTGCAGTTACGAAAGTTGTAAGATTTTTCTAACTGCAATTATACCTCTAACGACAGAGGTCGCAGTGGTCGAGGGATCAAACCTCTCACCTCCTACCAAGGCGATCCTGGTTCGATTCCCGGCAGGATCGGTCCCCGGATTTTCGCATGTGGGAATCATGCCAGACGATACCGCTGGTCGGCGGGTTTTCTCGGGGATCTCCCGTTACCACCGCCCATTCATTCCGGCACTGCTCCAAATTCATATCATGTCACCCCTCACCAGCGCTGAAGACCTTGATGTTGAGGGCTGACCAAAATCTTTCACACACTGACCTCTAACAACAATAACGGGAAACAAATATTTACGATATCCGAAATTCTATCATAATGTATTCAGTCCTGCAGTTAATTAAAAGTTACATAAACTTACCCAAAATAAAAGTTATGACACAAAATATAAAAATTCAAGATATCAACGATCTACTTATTTAAGCAGCCAAAATTGCCGAAAATGTGTGTTTTTGCAGTTATTTTTAAGGGAAAATTTTGGCGCAGAATCTTAAATATTTGGGCGTGTTCAATACATCTTTATATTTAATATTACGTGATATGGTCACCACTGATAGTCCCATGTAAGCACGTTGTCTGCGAGAAGTCAGCACGCCACAGAGGCTTGCGCCTAGAGGTTAGGTAGAGGCAGTGTATGTATGTATGTACCCTGATTTACTATGAGTCTTACTGGTACTCAGAGCGACTGAGCCCACGTCACACTCGCAGCCAGACACTTACTACCACTCCACACTCCGCCCACTTCTCATAGGCACTCCTTACACTGAGTAAACCGCTTGCTACTACACACTCTTCAGCATAATGCTTTCAACAATAATCAGTATAAATATTGTTATCTTAACAAAACTATTTCTAAACAAATGCATAATGTGTCTCAGAATTAAGATACTGGTTTTGTTTTCGAAAAGACCCGTATTCAATCACCGGTCCAGCCTTATTTAACTTGGTTTTGCTTGTATGTTTTCATGTTTCTGAAGTTCTGTGATGTCTTATTGTGTTCCTGTACTTTACTATCATCATATTTTCGCTTTTACTGAAGCAAAACAGAAGTAAGATTAAATAATGACGTCCACATTATGTAGCTTTATTTATATTTTTATTTTTTGCTTAACATTGTTTTACGTTTTGAGTATAATTTTCAGACATCAATGATGAGTGGCCAATAAGTCACAACTGATTTGCTAGTCCTGTACCAACGCGCGTTTATATATTTAAAATAAGAAAGGATAGAGAAAGAGAATATGGGCTTGAAAGAGAGAGGAAAGGAATAGAAGAAAGGAGAGAGGGGATGGGAGTATTTTTTATTTTTCCCTTTGCGTGTCGATCACACGCGTGTCCACAGCTCCAGATTAATTTCTTCAGCGTTCTTTTCACCATAGAAATATAATGGACAGCTTTAGAATGTTGAGTAATTAATGACTTTCCAGCTGCTAAACAATTTTTTGCGGTCACTGCGTAATTTGTTTAACCACAAAGTATGAAGTAGGATATTGTAGATACAAACTGCACTGTTTTTGCTTTAGTAAGTCATATCTTATTTGTGTTGTCGAATGTGAAATTATTTTCACATAAGCTAGTGACATCATTAATTTTAAAACAATATAACGTCTTCAAAATACATAACATTATTTCTATACATATATTGTTGGTACTGTGAATGAGATACACTAAGATGAGTTATTGGAATTCAGCTTCCTAATTTACCATTTTCCATGGCTTTTCCACAATTGCATTTCTCAGCAGCTTTACAAGCTTTAGCACAATTTTTGTACTTTATTATTGACAGTTATTAATTCAGAGAAAATATATACACTATTATTTCTCTTAATACCAAGGTATTAGTGCTTACTATTAATTAGAAATATTTTATACGTCATAGGCCTAGTTAATAAAATTTCGATACTAAACAGGACAATAGCCTTTGGAAACTTTATATTTGGATTAAATATTTAAACGATATTTGCATAAATAGCAAGTTGCTTTAGAATTTTATTCTAAGACAATATTAATTTTTACTGCATTACTTGTCTCAGTAATCTTACACTTGTAAGTCTGTCCTGTGAACATGATTAAGGAATCTTATTCAATAATATGAAATCAAGAAAATCGTATATTTTAGTTTTCTTACATTAAAATATGACCATACGGCAGCTGAATTTCCCATAAGAAACTTACGGAATTTTTACATTACAGACATTACTAAAATAATAACGAAAATAAGGCAATATATTTTTCACTTACATTCCCATCCCAGCAACAAATGCCGTAGTCTGTAGTCTTGCTAGTTATTTTGAAAACATTTACTGTAAGCCAACTATTTTATTCATTAATCTGTAATATAGTAATTATATCGTTTATTTATTACAATTTCCAGTGTCAGCACGTCAAGATATGTTATAGTCGCAACTCAGCGGTGAATAGCTAAGGGTGAGCCGAGGTTCAACCAACAATATACACACGTCAGTGTGAAATATTTACTGCCTTTAACTAGAGTCCAGTTGTTACTATAAATATAACACACGCTGAATTCAATAACAAATATCGACCTTTATTTCCAAACATAGTGATGGCTAGCAGTTTGCCTGCTTTCATGGCGACGACACAGGAATGTTCTAACGTAACTTAAGAGGTTTACCATCTTTCCTAATACATACCTGCTGTCTGTACCAATGCGAGGATGTAGGGATGTTCTAACGTAGCTTAGCAGTTTACCGTCTTTCGTAATACATACCTGCTGCCGGTACAGTGGCAAGGACACATGGATGTTCTAACATAACTTAGTAGTTTACCATCTTTCCTAATACATACCCGCTTTCTGCACCATGGAGGCAAGATGTCAGCTAGACGATACTTCCTACATGACCGTTCATTGTTGTTATTTGGCACGTTAATTGTTAACCAAGACACAATAAATTTTTTTTAATGTCGCAAATTAAAGCTGCAGTTTGACTTCTGAAAGAATGCCCGTATATGTTTGAGGGAAGTACTTGGGAAAGTATATTCAAAGTTAACTGAAACAACACGCATATGCGATAAACGATCTACACGAGCCACAAAATGTTTTGAGACATAGCTCGCTTTTCTATCATCGTAGGTTCTCCCGGAAAATGTGTTGAGTTTACAGTTTATCGTAACTTTTTGACGTGCTCTGGTTGTCCTATTAGATTGTTGTTCCGGTAAATATGCAAACTAATATATATATGTATATACATATATATGCACATATAATTTGTCCCTCATACATGGACTGTAAAAAATCTCTCTTTTTTTCTACTAAATGACATGTGGTGTTCCTCAAATGACTGCTTCAAATATAAAAAAGAGTACCACAAGACGTTTAGCTACACATATATGCACCGCAGTATGCAAGTGTGTTTCTATAGATTTACGTATTAATTATTTTCTTACTTAGAACTGAATTTTATGACTTAATTTTAAAATTAAAATCTATTAATAACATAAAACATTACTTAACAGAATCTTAAAGCTTTTATTAGATTCATATTATTTTAGCTTTACCGTCGTAAGAGGCTGATATCAGTATATTACTAGTTAATCTGCAATAACAATGACACAGATAAAAACATTAAACATGCATAAAAATACGATTTCAATTCACTGTTAATGCATTGTCTATTTTACCTAGCTTCCATTTTAGATAAACTATATTATAATTCATGTTACAGAGAGCTTTAACTGAAAAGACCATTTTTAGGAAACTTCCCTCTAAATGTATTCTCTCGCTACATGGCAGTGTTCTTAGATTCAGAGTCTCTAATAGAGAATTTGCAGTTCAACGAAGTACACTCATGTTAGTGGACCGCGCGTGCAGTCATAAGACTGACCAATGTAGGTACACAGAATATACTGGTGACATCTGCTCTAACTTCACTAACTCCAATGCCCACAGATGTTTTAGTTAGTTGACAGTTCTCGTAGAATTATCTCATTTTATTATCTGCTTACCGCTAGGACTACTTTAAGAGAAATAATGATCGAAGAATGTATATACCGAAACTTTGTGAACAGTTCCTGAAATTTTATTTAAAATTAAATGACAGTATTTGTTTGCATATACCCAAAAACCTCCAACTGCCAACTTGCGGTAAAATTATGTCCCTCTGGTGTGGCATAAATATAGAAGTATTACTAGAAGTCTTATCACAATTTGAACAAAAGCAGACGATTTACTACACGTACTTCTCTATAAGCCTAATTCAACTAGGTAGGCAATTATATTGTTAAGTTCCAACAAGATAGTGCACACTGCAAGGCCATCAAGGAATGGACGTCCTGATAGAGATGTTGCCATTCGCTTGAAATGCTTAGATTGTGACATTCAGTGGCTAGTCCGTCACTCGGATCTCACAGCTCGTGACTTCTTTCTCGGGGCCTACTTGAAGGCACAAGTCTACCAACATAAGACTCTTTCAAACATATGAGAATGTTTGAAATATTCTTGTAATGGGAGTTTATTATTTTTGGTAATATTAGTGACAAACCAATGCGGCTCTAAGCAATCGCAGAGAACCAAGCAATACAAAATCACAAAATTAAAAGTGAACGAAATTATTTGAAATAAGGACAAACACACGACATAGAACGACAAAAATGTGTCCACCACTCAAGTACTCAAAATCAAGAAATGAAATGTTTTACACGTTTAATGTACGTCAAGTATAATTTAAGTTACTCACATAGTTCAAAGACTTAAATAATATTGATATATTGGACTTTAGTTACCGTGAAAGATCATAACGACGATAAATAACGATTTTACAGCCTATCATTTCGAATATTATCACCAGTAGTAACCTAATTTCCACAGTTATCCCGAACAATCCCACTTTGTATCGAAACTGGCCACATTGTCGTTGTGTCCATGTTAGTATCAGCCACTAAGCCCGCCTCACACGATGCCAAGTTTCTGTTACCTTCCATTATATCCATGCGCATATCAGATTCTGGTGCACTATTTTTATATAAAAGAAACTGTTCGTTCCTCTTTGTACGTATTCAAACGGTACAAAACAGGGAAGCAGAAAACTAATAACATTTAACCTCTATTTTAACGAAAGAGGAGTCGGTTTTAATGAAAAAGAAAAACACGAACAAAACAGAAATGGTGGATTAGACCTTCACTGCAAGTTATTATGTGATGTCGAAGTTTTTTTTGACAGAATTTGTTGTGAAATATTATGGCCATGAAAGCAACACAAAGCAGCTGCGAATGGTCGCAGATGTTTGTGGGTAGAAAGTCAATCAAAATTCTAACAGAAAAATAGAGCAACTTCTGTTAGATTTGTGGGTAGACTCATGAGTATGTCAAGTGCTGTGCCCATAGATAGACACCATGGCATGCTGCTGGAATTTGGCTCACACGGAAGCAGAAACGTTAAAAGAAAGAGGGCATAGGAAGTGTAAAGTAAAAGGGCGTCGTGTGAGGCGGACTTCACTCTCAACGTCGGAACAACGTGGTCCTACAACGGACTAGCACTATTCTATCAGTAAAAGAGCTTACTAGTACTGAGACAGAGGTAAGGCAGTATGTGGCACAGTCTGTAGTACAACTCTTCCATCATCATTCACTCTACTGCTAATGTCACTGCACGAGATAATGCTGTTTGCTACACGAAGCTTCAAGACTCGCATTCTGAACACTCCTCATGTAAGGAGGTTGACAATATGGTATTAGTTGTAAAAAGTAGCAGATCTTGTTATTGCTAAGAGGTTCACTGTACAAGTTAAACAAGTACTTGTCTTAATCGGCTTTATTCAACTAAGGATAACAGACGTCCGGATGAATTAGGATTTGCGTTCGGCCAAATTTTTCATGACAAAAAAAAGTATTTTTTTTTTAACAAGACTATATATTACAAACAATGTAAATTCCTCTTATGTGTTTTCATTTCCTTAATTACTTTTTTTGTTTGGGTTGGTAAAATAAAACTCACACATTCAAGTTTATGATGTAAGCACTTATTTTAAAATTCATTATAACTAGTTACATAAATATCTACATATTTTTGTTTACTGTTAATCGAATTTCTGACCATCGTTCGCGTCAAATTCAACAAACCCGAAACCTTGTTAAGTACTAAAGAATTTTGTGTTAAAATATCATCCATTTTAAACGCAAATGCCCTCCTTTTTGTCCTGAGTGTCAGCTGACAGGTAGTATCTGTTATGAGACAATACAATGTTCTGATGTCATTCCCTGCACTCTTGCCTCGAATGTTATTAAGTCCCTCCAAACTCATTCCCAAGTCAAGACACACCACAAGGGTGTTACCAGTGGGATAAAACATTATGCTGAAGCATAACTAATGTAACGATTGTCAATTGCTTCACTTCGACCAGTTACAACATGGGAACAAGGCAGCACAAAATTGTACCAAACGGCGTACTTTATTTTCAAATTCAAATAACATATATTACGACAGGTGTAACACTTTTGATAATAAATTAAACGTATGCTTAAAAGCAATTATCTTCCTTTCGTGTAGACTGTGAGAAATAAACTTGTATATTAGAAGAGTTATTGTTTCATGTTATAGATGGTTAGGAAGTAGGGTCGTGTCCCTGTCTGGCTGTCGAGGCAAGAGAAGTTTTACAAGGAGCAGTTTCAGAACTACGGGCTTCAGAGAGTACAAAATACGATACTGACAGACGGATATTTTTGTGTGATATAGATACAAAACTTTAAATCTTGTTCCTAATGCAATTTTCCAAGCAAAGAACAAAGCAATCTGTTATTTACGTTTATATCCAACAAACAGTCAATTAAAACCGATAAGTCGGATTGTTGATAAAAATTTGTTTAGTCTATGTAAATGGTCGTAGCTATTTGTATTTCAAAAAAGAAAGTTATAAAGCCATTTGTAGGGAGGTACAGCCGATTCACCCGACACAAGGGTGAGTAAGGATAGTGATATAAAGCCAGTTGTTGAGAGGTACAGCTGATAAACCCGACACAAGAGGGGTAAGGATAAATATATAAAGCCAGTCGTAGAGAGGTACAGCCTGTACAGCCGACACATAGTGAGTAAGGATAAAGAAATAAAGCCAGTTGTAGAGAGGTACAACCGATACACCCGACACAAGGGTGAGTAAGGATAGTGATATAAAGCCAGTTGTTGAGAGGTACAGCTGATAAACCCGACACAAGAGGGGTAAGGATAAATATATAAAGCCAGTCGTAGAGAGGTACAGCCTATACAGCCGACACAAGAGTGAGTAAGGATAAAGAAATAAAGCCAGTTGTAGAGAGGTACAACCGATACACCCGACACAAGGGTGAGTAAGGATAATGATATAAAGCCAGTTGTTGAGAGGTACAGCTGATAAACCCGACACAAGAGGGGTAAGGATAAATATATAAAGCCAGTCGTAGAGAGGTAGGCTACAGCCTATACAGCCGACACAAGAGTGAGTAAGGATTAAGATATAAAGCCAGTTGTAGAGAGGTACCACCGACACACACGACACAAGGGTGAGTAAGGATAAAGATATAAAGCCAGTCGTAGAGAGGTAAAGAAATACACCTGACGCAAGAGTGAGTAAGGATAAAGAAATAAAGCCAGTTGTAGAGAGGTAAAGACGATACACTCGAAACAAGAGGGAGTAAGGATAAATATATATGAAGCCAGTTGTAGAGAGGTACAGCCGATACACCCGACACAAGAGTGAGTAAGGAAAAAGATATAAAGCCAGTCGTAGAGAAGTACAGAGATACGCCTGACACAAGAGTGAGTAAGGATAAAGATATAACACCAGTTGTAAAGAGGTACAGCCGATACACCCGACACAAGAGGGAGTAAGGATAAAGATTACAAGGCAGTTGTAGAGAGGTACAGCCGATTCATCCGACACAAGAGTGAGAAAGAATAAAAACATAAAGCCAGTTGTAAAGAGGTACAGAGATACACCTGACACAAGAGAAAGTAAGGATAAATATATATAAAGCCAGTTGTAGAGAGGTGCAGCCGATACACACGAAACAAAGGGGAGTAACGATAAATGTATAAAGCCAGTTGTAGAGAGGTATAGCGGAAACACCCGACACAAGAGTGAGTAAGGATAAAGATATATAGCCTGTTGCAGAGAGATACAGAGATACACCCCACATAATAGGGGTAAAGATAAAGATATAAAGCAAGTTGTAGTGAGGTACAGCCGATACACCCGACACAAGTGTGGTAAGGATAAAGATATAAATCCAGTCGTAGGGAGGTACAGCCGATAAACCCGACACAAGAGTAAGTAAGCATAAAGATATAATGCCAGTTGCAGAGAGGTACAGCCGATACACCCTACACAAGAGTGAGTAAGGGTAAAGATATAAAGACAGTTGTAGAGAGGTATAGCCGATACACCCTACACAAGAGAGAAAGGATAAAAAAATAAAGCCGGTTGTAGTGAGGTACAGCCTATAACCCCGACAACGATAGTGTGCAAGGATAAAGATATAAAGCCAGTTGTAGAGAGGTACAGCCGTTACACCAGACACCAGAGTGAGTAAGGATAAATATATAAAGCCAGTTGTAGAGAGGTACAGCTGATGCAGCCGACACCAAAATGAGTAAGGATAAATATACAAAGCCAGTTGTAGAGAGGTACAGCCGATACACCCGACACCAGAGTGAGTAAGGATAAAGATATAAATGCAGTTGCAGAGAGGTACAGAGATACACCTGACACAAGAAGGAGTAAGGATAAATAAATAAAGCCAGTTGTAGAGAGTTACAGCCGATACACCCGACACCAGAATGAGTAAGGATAAAGATATAAAGCCAGTTGTAGAGAGGTACAGCCGATACACCCGACACAAGAGTGAGTAAGGATAAAAATATAAAGCCAGTTGTAGAGAGGTACAGCCAATACACCCGACATAAGAGGGGTAAGGATAAAGATATAAAACCAGTTGTAGAGAGTTACAGCCGATACTACCGACACAAGATTGAGAAAGGATTAAGATATAAACCCAGTTGTAGACAGGTACAGCTGATACACACGACACAAGAGGGAGAAAGGATAAATATATAAAGCCAGTTTTAGAGAGGTACAGAGATTTACTTGACACAAAAGAAAGTAAGGATAAATATATATAAAGCCAGTCGTAGAGAGGTACAGCCGATACACACGAAACAAGAGGGAGTAAGCATAAAGATATAACGGCAGTTGTAGAGAGGTACAGCCGTTACACCCGACACCATAGTGAGTAAGGATAAAGATATAAAGCCAGTTGCAGAGAGGTACAGCTGATACACCCGACACAAGAGGGAGTAAGGATAAATATATAACGCCAGTTGTAGAGAGGTACAGCCAATTCACCCGAAACAAGAGGGAGTAACGATAAATATATAAAGACAATTGTAGAGAGGTACAGCCGATACACCCAACACAAGAGTGAGTAAGGATAAAGATATAAAGCCAGTTGTAGAGAGATACAGCTGATACACCCGACACAAGATGGTGTTAAGGATAAATATATAAAGCCAGTTGTAGAGAGGTACAGAGATACACCCGACACAAGATTTAATATGGATAAAGATATAATGTAAGTTGTAGAGAGGTAGGGCCGATACACCCGACACAAGAGTAAGTAAGGATAAAGATATTAAGCCAGTTGTAGAGAGGTACAGAGATAAACCTGTCACAAGAGGGAGTAAGGATAAATACATAAAGTCAGTTGTAGAGAGGTACAGCCGAAACACCCGACACAAGCGGGGTAAGGATAAAGATATAAAGCCAGTTGTACAGAGGTACAGCCGATACACCCGAAACAAGAGGGAGTTACGATTAATATATAAAGCCAGTTGTAGAGAGGTACAGCCGATACACCCGACACAAGAGTTAATATGGATAAAGATATAAAGTCAGTTGTAGAGAGGTAGGACCGATACACCCGACACAAGAGTGAGTAAGGATAAAGATATAAAGCCAGTAGTAGAGAGGTACAGCTGATACACCCGTCACAAGAGAGTTAAGGATAAATATATAAAGCCTGTTGTAGAGAGGTATAGTCGATACACCCGACACAAGAGGGAGTAAGGATAAAGCATATGTAACCTGAAACCTCGCCGACATCTTGGATTTGACCTTGACCTGGACCGAAGACCTATATTTCTTAAATTAAATAATTTATTTTAAAAACTCTAAAAACAAATTAGCAAGGAAAAGTTAAACAATAAAAATGGAAATAATATACAAATTTAAAGCAATTCCATAAAATTAAAAAAAAAAAAAAAAAAAAGAAAAAAAGAGTTCCAATAATTTTCTAATAATCTCAAACATACCGAAAGTTCATTATTTTGTTCCTTTGCCTTCTTCATTGCCTGTCGCCATTGTGTTCTGGCCGCCATGTAGAGATTTCCTCCTTAGAAATTATCGGTTTCGAATTGTACCCGAACTTCATAGATATTTAATAAAATAAATTGTAAAATCTTACTTAATATATGTCCTTTCTTCGATGCCCAACAGTTGCACATTATATAATGTCGACGGTTATTTGCCCTCTACCATATTCACTTGCCGATAGTTTTATTAATATTCTGTTGAACATTGTGATCTGCATCATCCTCTCCTCTATCGAGACACCTTCATTGCGTCCAGTCTAGTAGATTAGCGCAATTTGGACTATATTTGGCACTGTTCATTAAGGAAAAATATACTTATATTTGAAATGTTTTCAGTTCTGAAGGGCTTGGCATGTAAAGCGCTAAGTAATTTTGTTTGTATGACAACAAGGGGTAGAACAGATAACAATTTGGAAGTGAAATGACTGAATTTGCTTGTATCTAATGTGTCGAAATTAATACTGTAAATATATGTTGGTTAAGTTTTTTAGTTGGAGTGGTATTTGAGTTACTATGTTATGTTCGAGCCTGAAGACATACAGTGTGTATGATTACTACAGATACAAACGAAAGGGATGTGTCGAGTGAATGCTAAAACTCATAGTTCCGGAAACCAATGGTTTTCCCAGTAAAACACGTTACATGTTACGACAGCAAAACTATAATACCAGTGTTTCAGAGGATCAAAACGTTAAAATGCTGCACATGTGGACGAATATATTACAACAAGAAGTAGAAATGGGAAGCCGTTCATGTGAAGCCAGGCTGCAGCACATATTCAAATCGATGCCATGTACACGCTGCAACACTGCCATGTTTGCACGTGTCCATACGTCGTCATTTCCCGGAACTATGTTTATTAGCATTATTTGCTAGTTTCATCGTCGTCGACACACCCCTTTCGTGTGTACCTGTAATTACCAAACATCCTGTACATGTCGGCTAAGAAAGGCATATCTCATTTTCGATTGATAGAATCGAAGTATCTTGAGCAAAAATATACTTTTTAAGCAAGTTACCAGTGGACTTGTAATTTAAAGCTGTTAAAAATGCGAATGTCCTCACAGCATTGTGACATGATGGTCAAGAGAGAAGTTGATGTTAGGTGAGAGGAGGTCAAATATTGAGGTCTAAGAAAGTGGGAGAGGCCTGCAGCTGGCGTAGTTTCTAGAGCACTCGCCTCTCACCGAGGTGATCCGGGTTCGATTCCCGGCGGTGTTGGTTCCCGAATTTTTGCATGTGGGAATCGTGCCGGACGATGCCATTGGTCGGTGGGTTTGCCCGCCCCTTCGTTCCGGCGCTGCTCCATAATCACCTCATGTCATCCCTCACCAGCGCCGAAGACCTCGATGTTAAGAGCTGACCAAAATATCGCTCCCATTCTTGCACTCCTTCCTTTGTTGCTCAATTTAATTTACAAGAATGATGCCCGCGTGTACTAGTCTTTGCGCTGACGTTACCACGCTTGTGACTATCCAAATATGCGGATATTCTGTATAAACAAACAGTTAATCAACCAAGGAGGCATCACAGAAACATTCTGTATTCAGAAAATGTTGATTTGCTTTATCATAAAATGTGTGACTGGAAACGAAGAATATCATTGCTCGCAAGCCACGTGCAGCATGAGATGATGTGACGTATTGAAATATTTTGTATGTTCGTAATTGCAGTGCTATGTTGTCTCAGGTAAACAAGAGTGAAGCAAGAAATACAGTACAGGTAAAAAACAGAATTGGCTGTTATCAAGTTATGTATAGTTAACAACACCTAAAATATTATAATAGGAGCTGTGTCAAACCAGATAACATACCAAAATAATATATTAAAAGTTAAAAAACAAACAAAGCTAAAAAACAAATAAAATTAACACAACATACAGATTAACTAAGGCAAAGACAGTGGTTGACATAAAACACGATGACACTAAAGTGACGTCACAAACACCAGACCAGGCGATACAACTATGAGAAAACACAAGAACACGAGAGATAGTCTCAGACGAGATAGTTACGATGTTACAGGAATTGACTTATGCTCCTTTGTTCAGGCAGACTAATAAAAGCATTTACCTCCATTGCAGGAATCTTCCAAAGTCGAGAAGATGAGGGCTCACCTGACAAACCAGCTGGTTAGTGACCGATATTCTCTCAGTACTGGAATTAAAGTAAGTTTCGTTCACCATCCATTAGTACACAGAGCCAAGCTGACACGGCTTCTTGGGAGAGAATATTGCGCTTATTAACTCCGTACGTTTGAAATGCGTGACGTAATGAAAATTCAGGTGTAATGCCATACATGTATTTTATGACAATATAAGATATTATTTCAATGACAATTGTAATCAAATGTGGCTATATGGATAAATTGTACGAATGAGTTCCTGTAGCTTGGTGGTACCGCCCATAGAAAGGGAACGATTTTAAATAGAATGTCACGTGTAAGTGTGGAAGATACACTGCCAAACCTGTTTTTTATATCTTTTGTTTTCAAAATATTCTTACACATGTTACCATTATAGGACCTAGAACATAATTTATTTGTAAGATCAAATAAACCATTATTAAAACATTTGTTATGAATTCACCTTGCAGTTTTGTAGAAATAACTTATTCATTTAATGCAATTTTCGAAATCACATTAAATCAAATATTAAACTGACCGGTAGTAATGATACATTTCCTACCTCATCACACTACAATCCCTAGCGTAATGAAATGCAATTTGTAAATAATAGAACTACCTATTTTTTATTATTTCTTGATGGCGACGGAAGTAAGTTTCTACCATAATGATATAAAAGACTTAGAAAAATTTCCGAAAGCCCGAATAAATTGTAAAATTGAAAGTTTAACACTCAATAATCGTTACATATTTATTTGTTATTTACATAGACAGTTATGAGCAATTTCCCATATTTTCTGCTAAATGTAATATCTTTCCTTCAGTTATTTAATAAACAATCTCTAGCTACGGCATTTCATGTATGTAGTCATTATCTTGATAACCACGCACAAAATCAATAGTCTATTCTGTTCGGGAGTTCATTAGGGTCGTCAGAAAAATTCGTCCCCAAAATGTTGGTTTCCCATCGTCTTAATATCTACCATCGCTACGTCTTGACTGGCAATAACTGTGAGTGTATCATGATAATATACTTTAGTGTTGTATTCGTCAACTCTGTCTTCTGTGAGATATTAGTATTTTTCCACAGTATAAGTCCTTAGTGTTAGACCACAATATTAGATCTCATTAACAGACCCCAGCAGTAGACCGCATTTTTGATTGAGGTATTTTGGTCAGCGCTCAACATCGAGGTCGTTAGCTCTGATAAAGGGTGACATGGTCTGACCATTCGGCCACCGCGGCTCCTACAAGAAAAGGAATACTAACGAGTGTTGTAGCTAGCATTATACTAAATAATTGTTTTGTTTACACTACAAACTTTCTTGTACAACAGGGACTACACCATTAAAATGTTGGACAATAACTTTAAAGCTGCATTTGGAGCATTGGGGGTTACTTACTCTATATTTATAGCGGATGCAAGTAAAATTATTATGAAAAGATAAAATACGAATATTGTCAGCAGCAGATAATATTCTGGGTTAAATTTACTTGTTGCACAAACTGAAAAATTTCTTATATTGTTCCTTTTGTCCAGATGTACACTACTTATTTCAAAATCCATTATATTCGTATGAGGTTTCCTTAAAAAAAAAATTGAGTATGCATAAGAATGGTTTGTTTACGTTAGATTTGAATTAGGAAGATAGGAAAAAATGTAATCATCCCGTACAAGCTAGTATGCAAGTCTATATACGCTAGCTACCAGTATGCTCGGTGGGCGTTCTCACGTCACAAGTGTGCAGCAAGTCAAGGTGTACAAGACATGCGCGTGTGTACCAGGTTTGTAAGTAATGTGTGTTGGTAGTAGGGGCAGGACCTGACACTAGTCTCCAGGAATGGTAGTAGCAAGGTTGGTTGTGATAGTAGCAGGGAGAAGCTGTCATGAAGACTGAGGGCGTGCTTACGTCACAAGTGTGCTGCAAGTTAAGGTGTACAAGATATGCGCGTGTGTACTAGGTTTGTAAGTAATGTGTGTTGGTAGTAGTGGCAGGACCTGACACTAGTCTCCAGGAATGGTAGTAGCAAGGTTGGTTGTGATAGTAGCAGGGAGAAGCTGTCATGAAGTCTGAGGGTGTGCTCACGTCACAAGTGCGCTGCAAGTCAGGGTGTACAAAATATGCGCGTGTGTACTAGGTTTGAAAGTAATGTGTGTTGGTAGTAGTGGCAGGACCTGACACTAGTCTCCAGGAATGGTAGTAGCAAGGCTGGTTGTGATAGTAGCAGGGAGAAGCTGTCATGAAGGCTGAGGGCGTGCTCACGTCACAAGTGTGCAGCAAGTCAGGGTGTACAAGATATGCGCGTGTGTACTAGGTTTGAAAGTAATGTGTGTTGGTAGTAGTGGCAGGACCTGACACTAGTCTCCAG
>PNEQ01087350.1:12734-45843 GCA_003012365.1 Medauroidea extradentata | reverse complement strand
ACACAGGAGTAATTGTGTGCATAACTAATTGTGTTGTGAGAGTTCTAGTTGATTACTGTTTTGTGTATTTCGTAGCTTTGTGAGCTATTAAATCCAGTACTTAATTTAACTCTTTTATTTGTAATTATAGACCTCTATCCCAAAGAACTCATGGGAATTGCCCACATGAAAAGTTTGTGTGCTCCTCAAACTTGTAACAATATCTTTGGTCCAAAGTTGCTTCGCAGTGGTTCATATTAAAATAACTTTTTTTTTTTGTGGCAAAGAAAGTGGTTTTAGAATGTATGTAAGTATAAAATGAAAACAAATTCATAAAATTAAAACGTAATTCAGAAATTAAAAAAAAAATTGAACAGATAATGATTAGCCTGTGATATTTCAGTTTTAGACAATGTCATGGTCAAGGGGTGGTCACACTGAAACGTATTTTTTTTTACCATTTTTTGCATCGTTAAGTTTTTGTATACTTTTAACTTGCGGTGAATATGTTTCAGTTTGTTTTCGGTCGTCTCTTTGCATAGTTGTTGAACAGCAGAGAAGAAAATAAAGTATAATCTTGTAAATCACTATTGAACTTAGGTCAAAACAAATGCGTTCAACATCTCCCCTAACGATGTGACGAAATCGTAGATAATTTCATATCAGTTCAGAACGCTGTGATAGTAAGTACATGTGATAGAGGCACTTGTTAGTTCGTTGGCCATTTGTTAAGTGAGATTGCATACGTTAAAATTGAAACAGTCGCCAAAATATAATTAAGAAATGGCACAGACATGGCAAAAAAAAAAAAAAAAAAAAAAAAAAAAAAAAAAAAAAAGGCCAAAGAAGCTGGTTGTAACAGCGCTCTCAGTAAATCAACGCTCAAGTGGGAGTAAAATGTGTTGTGAACACATCGAAAGACACGTTCAGTACTGCTTGAGATTAGATTACACAACGGCGGTAACGCATCGAGTTATGCTGGGTGAGACAGCCTCATGCCTAGACTTGGTCTGGGAAATAATACACAGGACGGTTCGTAATGCATAGTCTTGGTACGGTCGTAATGCATACAGCGTGAACATTGTCTGAGGAAAAATTCATGTACAAACACAAAAATAAATGTCTCTTGTATGTAATGTATGCGTTCATAGACCAATCGTCCTCACGTGATGAAAATTTGCTGATGTGTGTGTGTGCGCCCGTTAAGGAGAAGGGAAATAAAAAAAGGGGGGAGAACATGGTTCCCAACTAATTTTGTGAAAAAAAAAATTAATTTTTTGAAAGGTTCTACAAAAACTTTTGGTTCAGAAATTGTTTCTACAAAATTAAAAAAGAAAAAAAATATATATACATATTCGCAACGTTGTTTATCACTTTTAATATAATTATCAATGTAAATATGATTAATTATATGAAATTTGAGTGCCAAAAACGGCTTTACGATAAGAAATGATATTGAAAACGGAAAAACGTATTTTTACGAATTATTTAAGGTAATTGGGACGGACGCCTCGAAGAGAGCGACAGTGACGTGTAAAACTACAGTACACAGTAGAACTGAATTGGCGCGCTGAAACTACAGGAATTTAAGCAATAGCAGTATAATTTTATTTTTGGAAAATTTGTGTAAAAGTACACTATCATCCTTGATTAGTTTCGTATATTTCCGAGGAAAAGAATTTCAGTTAAACGTTTACACTTAGCTGTGCGAAATGGCCGCTTTTAATGCAAGTTCGAGGGCACTGGAAAATGTATTTCCAACGTTCGTGGGGCCAGGGTGGCCGAATGGTCAGACCATTTGCTTTCTTCCAAGGCGATGCGGGTTCGACTCCCGGCCGGGTCGGTCCCCGTATTTTTGCATGTGGGAATTGTGTCGGACGATGTCTTTGGTCGGCGGATTTTCTTGGGATCTCCCGTTTTCCCCGCTCTCTCGTTTTGGCACTGCTCCATTCTCACCTCATGTCACCCCTACCAGCACTGAAGACCTGGATGTTAAGTGCTGACCAAAATTTCTCACTCACTCCAACGTTCGTAATATTTTGTAAATGACATACTAAGAAGTTTTTCTTTGAAATGTGTGTACATTATCTTGATAGGTATAGTTTCGTGAACAAATGTAACAGTTTCGATAATAAAGGCAAATTTCCAATACGCTGCAACGTAGTTCAACAACCATGAAGACATGCTCTTAAGAGACCTGAGTATGTGGCGAACGAACTATGTTGTAGCGTGCCGCGTTTCTTCATTATATGCGAAACCGCTAAACGTATTCCCTATATCTTCATCTACAAAATGAACGCACAGTTGAAACTAGGTGTCTATTGACTAAAAAATGTAGCACCTTTACTATATACATGATTTTAGGTCTCCTAAAATATGGCAAAATGGGCTTTTTTGACTATTGTAACTCCAAAAATAACACCTGAATTCGTCAAACAGGAAATTGGGAAGCTGAATCAATAATAAATACTGCGTTACACAACATTTCAGTCTGTTTGGCCAACCTACATAGCATTCATACAAGGCATTTCACGCTGCCGCCGTTGCTGACACGCACACGTTGATGTGCACCTAAGTTCTGATTTGCGACATTTGCAGCGTTGACTCTCGCACCACTTCTTGCAAGCACATGAAATCATCTCGAGGCAGCTTTCAGGGATAGCCCACAGCGACGTAATAATAGGCTCTAGTCCTGAATTTCCACGTTTCCATCCCATTTCTACAGGCGCAGGAAGGTTGAGCAGAACATGCACAGTGGGCATTCTTCCACACCAGAGTTTAATAATGTGCTCGCATCAAATGAAAGTGAAGAGCATCACTTGTTGAAAGGCGTTTCTGCTGGTTTACTTGTCTGAGAGAACAAAATATGTCTTGGTGAAATAATAGAGTCTGTTGTGTGTACATTGTATATTCTGCAAACTAAGGCTTCCGCGGGTTTGAGAGTCCCCTCGTGTGAGTTGACCAACACCTAGGTTCTTTATCGGTTCATGATACTCTTTTGAAAATCTTACATGATGAGTGTTTGGTGTGGTGCGCAAAGTAGTTAGTAGTGTCACCCAGTCAAAGCATGAAATGGTAACAATGTTGCAAACAGATCATTTGGTAGGCAGTCGAAGACTGCATTGATTGGTATGTAATGTCGTCTCTTTGATGCACCTGACGCCATAGGTCACTTTGTGCACACTCGAAGAGAGAAACCAAGAACAGGAGAACATCGGTGTCCGGTGATGACACAACCACCGTCTTAAACTGGCTATGTGCAGCACGCAACGCCAGTCTTGTATCCGCTTCTTCGTGTGTTGATTTGAGCGCATTAAAATCAGTGGTTCCTTTAGATGACTTGACTTCAAGTTACTCCTTTAACCGCCCTGAAACTACGATTTCCTTGACCTCTGGTGCTTGGGAAGACAATTCATTTGACTAAAAAATTCGCTAGATCTGCTTTAGTTTCAGCTAGTGCGAGGAAATTGTCCCATTTCTGTTTAAGAGGCACTTCTCGTCACACTGCACATAAAGGAACTTCACTATTCCTTCTTGGAATGCGGAGAGTTTAGATTTTTTATTTAATTTAACGTGCGTTCCAGGTATATATCAATGAACAGGAACAAACATTGGTCTTAACCTCATATGTACTACAGGTTAAATAAGAGTCACTGCTTAAAGTTCCATAGAAAAAAAGATAGGATAATACAGCATGCCAGTTAAGAAGTGCCTTGTGGGTAGAGGTGACACTGCAGCATATGCACGCACTGTAAAAAATTTTTGTACTTTTACAAAGAAAATCTTTGGAAACCCAGTTGCCAATTAAATTCCTTGCAAAACTACAATGGTTGTCCTTGTAATAAAATACAAAGTACAGTATATGTTTGTAAAATTACAAGGATGAGCCTTGTAGTTGTGCTTTCAATAAGGAAACATAAATAACACTGAACTTTTTTGTCAAACAACTTTTGAATAAAGGACGTTTACACGAAAGTATTTTGAATATAAAATAAATTACTTCAAGGTGCTGAGTTTCGAACCACTCTCCCCGCTTCTGCGCTTCTTATCCCTAGACCACTGTGAGTTCTGTCCTATTTATATTTTATTTATTTGTACAAATTTATTGCACAGTTCTGTAATAATTCTTTCTTTTAAAGCACGCAATTAATATAAACATTCATTTCATTCCAGAGAAATGTTTTCCAGATGTTATGATTCTTGCATAAGTAATTTCCGGTGAACCTATGATTTTGGTAAACTACACATTTTTTCAATTTTTTTTTCAAACAAATTCCTTTATACATTACAAACTAATAATTTTACAAGGAAAAATTTTCAACATTTACAAAAGTTTGTACAACTACAAAGAAGTGCCGTGAAATATTTTACAAAAAATTTACACTGCAGGAACTGTCGGTACATTGGTACAAAGCATTCCTTTGTAGTATTACAAAGTTTACCTTTGTAACTTTGTAAATAATGATTTCACAAAGAAAATCATTGTACCTTTACAAGGATTTGTAAAAGTACAAAGAAAATCTTTGTAAATTTTACAAAAATTTTTTATAGTGTGAGTTAATGACACCCTTAGAACTTTATTGATCGTATAGGGACACCCTTTAAGGCTTATGAGATGCATACAGTGACATCAGCTTGCAATGCGTTGCTAGTGCGATTTGTCACTTCTTTTGTAAATGCTTACAAAGTGTTAAAAGCAAAAAATCCTGCTGGGGAACTGGGCTAATCTAAATTAGCATGGTCTGATTATGTTAAAAAATATGGTTCCTGACTTTTACCTCAAAATGCACCTAATATACACATATATCAAATATCCGTCTAGTATATAGTACTTATTCGAGAAAAGAAACTTT
This sequence comes from Medauroidea extradentata, assembly GCA_003012365.1. NCBI lineage: Eukaryota > Metazoa > Arthropoda > Insecta > Phasmatodea > Phasmatidae > Medauroidea > Medauroidea extradentata. The sequence continues at coordinate 41,011 of PNEQ01087350.1, read as the reverse complement.
CCTTTCACATTGTTATGCTCGTAGCGTAATTCTTAAACAAATAAAATCAAGTGTGCAGTTGTCTTCTGGCTTGTAGTGAAAAAAAAAATCGGTGTTCTGCTAGCAGAATTACACAAGCTGTCTGGTATTGGTATTGTATAAAATTATGGTTTCGCGTCCGTACTTGTCGGGAATTGAACAAAATAGCATCGGGGTTAAAATTACAGTTCAGACGTTCCCGTGTAATAGTTTAAAATATATTCGCAAAGCGGAGTGCGTTGAGTTCACGAGAAACCTATTGTTGTGTGTTTTTTTTTATTCGCATTACCTGGACTAGTTTATCGAAAATGTCCTTATTCATACAGGGTTTTGCGATTAGACAGTTGTAGCAGGTTTTGCTAAGAAAGGGGCGTTGCACTCTATTCTTGATTTGGCGTTATAAGACCTTTGTAATCATGCGGGGCAAAATATGTGTAATCTTGCAATCTAAACTTAGCAATTGCGGTCGTTATGATGGCTCAGAAAAAATAAAAAGGGGGAGGGGAACTGAGATCTAGCTTAAGGAGTATCAGTGGCGCGTTTTTTAAATTATTCATTTATTTTGCCACAAATTCCACATAAAGGGGTTTATTTTTAAGCTCAACATAGCGCAGATATAATCTAAAATAGCTGCAGGCACTATCATTGTTAATATTTAACTAGCGACCATCTGGGCGGCGGGAGGGAATTTACGCCCATGCCCCTCCCCTCCCCATAGGTTTATTACCTGTTAAACATTAACACAGACAATACAAGTATAACATGTTCACAACGCTTATTATAGTAATATCTCTGCCATGTCAGGCGTAAAATTTTTCGTTTAGTTAAACCTCTTTGTATAAAACTAATGATATTAAATGAAGAGTCTAAGATGTTTGGTACCGACTCCCTCTTAACGTTGTTGTCGTGGTAGTTATTTTAGTCCATAGAAACAGGAGACAAAAAGTAGTTGAGTGGAAATGACATAATGGTTTATTAACGGGGCAACTCGTTTACTTGCAACTAATTTTTACGACTTAAGGGCATAGGCCCGAGTTTCTTCGCATTTAACGACAATTATTTCTTAAAACCTAAATGGGAGCCGATATCATAAAATCGCTTCGTAACTTTGTTATGACTGATTTAAACGGCATACTCGAATTTTGTCGAGTCAGAAGACTGCAAAATAGTTGCTAATTAGTTAATTAACGAAATTTCCTTTTAATTCATAAATTAGCTATACTAATCATACAGTTTGTCTCGAAAAATTACATTGCATAGTAAAACCAATTTGCAACAAAGTTATGAAGCAATTTTACGATATCGACTCTCGTATGGATGTTAAAAAAGAATTCTCTCGAAAATCGAGAAACTCGGGCCCAAGCCCTTAATTTTGAAATTAAAAGCCAGTTGTGAAATAAAAAGCAATACTTAGCAGACTATTTAAAAGCTAAGCGAATTGACAATTATCTATATTTACTGATGTGAGACTGAAAGAAAAAAAATATGTTTCTCCTATTACGATTACACAGATCAAAACAGTAAATAGGCCCTAAGTATAAACAAATATGATCTAAAAAAAACGCTTAACACAATCATTATATGATACTTAGCTTTCTCTTTAAATAATTAACGTCTGTTTTATATTATGGTGAAGTTTCTCGATTGGTTCGATATATAATACATACCGTATTTCTCAGCAAGAATTCTAAATAAAGACTGTCCACTACTTATGTATATTTCCAGCTTTCCTCATATTGGGAATCTGGTTTTTCTTTGTGTCTGTCATTTGTGTTTGGGTGTCGTCAAATTCCTACTGAATTCTATCTTTGGAATTCTTTATGGGGAAAAAATTTTATATATATATATATATATATATATATATATATATATATATATATATATATGTATAATATATATACACACACACACATAAAAATACAGATGGAATTCCTCTGGGATTGTTTTCTGTGCCTTTCAATACAAGTTCGGTCACCAAAACATGAGCAATGGCGTATGTCCACAAACCAATAAATTCTAATTGTAAACTCCCACTGCAACAAACATTTAAAATTTTCCCTATTTCTACTGCTTTTGTGATGATTTTTTTGAGCTTGAGCGAAAGCGAATATCTAAAATTTGATTCTCAATTTTGTTTAAAATGATTTTTGCTGTAATAACTTGTTTCGTAAAGTATACTGTTTCGACTAATAAGTCAACTAACAAAAATTTTGTTAATTACTTAATCAGCTAAAATCTCAGCATTTACTGCCTTGGAAATGTTAGTCTACGTGATGAATACTATTTTTAACAAAACTACCAAACTGATTTTTGTAATGTGCTGTCGTTTAGGTTTAAAAAATAAGTATTACGTAAGACTTCAGAACAGGGGTGCATTACCGTAAGGGGGCTGCCTACCACGTGCTTAAAACGCTTGCAGTGTGTTCGTAAACAGGTTTTTTTTACTAAACTATTCCACATGCGATCATTGTGGCAACGTACGAAAAGAAAACACACTTCGGATAAGGTCGGAAGGTCATTGTTAAAAAAACATTCTCATTACAAACACGGCTTCTAAACCCTCCAACATAGCAAAAAAAACTGCCTTTTCAGACTGCCGTTCGTCTAAATGTAATAACCGGATATATATTAAACTCAGATTGAGACGTGGATTGAACTTTACTAAATACTTTCCATCAATAAAATTATATGGTTACCGCTATGTCCCACAGTACCAACGGTTCGGCGTGAACCTTGCGCGCTAGTTCAGCGCTTGGATCGATGAGGCTACGCGGTATTTTACTGCTCCGTCGCTTTTGAACCTGTAACGTGCAGGTAGGCGGCGCCCTTAAGGCCTTGCTCCCTAGTTTAGCAGTGGTTTCGAAAATATTTTTTTGAAACGCAAATTAATACATATATCAAAAATTTCTTTGGCAGTTTTAACACTTATATATCAGCGTTTTTATATGTAATTTATGTTGCAATACACCAAGCTGATTTTTAGATTTTTGCCCCCGACATAGTACACATTTTTTTGTGAAAAAAAGCCAAAATGAAGCAAAATAATTTTTTTCTCGGAAATGGTACATTATTTAAAAAAAAAAACGGTCTGGCAAAATTGTGTATCGTATGACTGTACACTGTCTCAATTTTTTTCAAAACATATGGTTAAAAAATATTTGAGTTATTTGCAATTGTTTGAAGTAAACGGGAGATCATGGCCTTAAGGCGACTGCTTGGTGACGGGTGTGTTAGTGTGTGTGGGAAAAAAATCGATGAGATGCTACGAGTGAGGTCGGCCGACACATGTATTGTGATATCGTCTCTACGGCCAATGTCGTAAACGCGCGCGCAGTGTTCCTGCAGTAACGTTTTTACTGTGGGACTTTAAACTGTGGCCCTGTTATTTTATTGAACGCGTCACTGTAGCAAAGTCCAGTGTACTTGTAGACCTAAATTTCGAACAAATCCGTTACATAACAACCGCGTGAAGAAGCCGATTTTGGCCTAGTATGATGGCTTAAAAATAATGCTTCCAACGAGCGTGGTGTCTGGAAGTCACATTCACAAGTAGTTTAAAGTGTGTTTTATTTTCGTAGATAAGCGTTGTGGACGCACGGTTACTGGTCTCTGAGAAAAAACGTAACTCTGAACACGCTGCACACAGTTCGAGTGCCATCCAGGCAGCCGAAGGGAACTCAGCTTCTTCCCTCACCCCCAGCCTATGTTTTCCTAACTATCGTGGCGCATGTCGAACCTATTTTTCGCGACGCCTCAAGGTCGTCCTCTTTCCGCACGCAACTGCCTATGTTCGGCACGCAACATAATTTGCGTGGTAATTGGCCGGATTTCTTAGGGCAGACCTTGCGCTCGCCGTCGTATTATTAGGAGACTCGAACAATAGCGTACGTGGGAGGTGGAAGACAGGATTCGTGTTTTGAAAATATGATTTGGTGACATCAGAAGGTGGTCCCGACTGTGAACTTCGCCCTCTTTACTTTTTAATGGGCGTCCTTGACAGGTTTATAATTGGAATGGAATCAGTCCTGGAAGTTCAGGGCTTTTCAAATCATTTCGTATTGATGAATAGGGCGGAATTATGAACTGAAACGTTAAGCTTTTGGTCTTCTTCTCTAAGACCTCTGGCACAATTGATGGTTGTTTTTCGTGTTGTTGGTGGTGGTTGGTGCTGACGACATTTGAAGCAAAGTTTGTCAAATGCGTCATGGCTAGAGACCGAAAATTTTCGTATTTTCTTTTAGGCGCAAAGTAGAATTCCTGTAACTATATGGCTGTATCACGTTCGCAATTGGCTGTTGATTTACTCGACACTTCCTTGAAGTAACCTAGCCAATAATAAAACTGCATGAATACAGCCCTATTGCACTGTGTCAGGGAGCAGCTAATAAACAGTTCCTGCCTGCACAATTTCACATATTCTTGGAGGCTAACCAACAGCTCCTTGAACCCGCGAATTTTTCCGGTCTCTAGTCATGGCAGAACTTCCTATTGGTATTTGTAGTTGGCGTTGCAGTGGTTGGCTTTGGTAACGAAAGCATTTCTACTCTCACTTCCGGCGATTGTTGTTGATTTTGCCGCTGTGTAGTAAAGTTCAAAATATTGACCTTTTAATTAAACCGACAAATCAATTTGCAGTATACTGGTAAGGTTTGCTTAGTACTAACATTAAAACATTTTAAAACCTCATTGTATTTGTAATCTCCCCAAACTCAATGCATAACATTGAAATTCGGGCTCGAAATGAGTTGTCAAATTAAATTATTATATGTGACATAACAACCATCCATTGTCCCAACCCATGTACTTGTTTGAAGTGTTTAGGTGCAAGCTTTTAAAATGGTCCAAGACCTTAAAACCTATTTGGAATATTTTCATTATTTATTTTATTTGCATGACTTTTTAAAGTACAGTGTAAAAAAAGGAGCAACATAATTAGAGACATTTCGAGGGTAATTATAAGTATTTTAATTTTATATATTCTGCAATACAAGTTTCAAAATTGTTCTGTGCTACCATGTTAATTCGCTCTTTAGAATTAATGTTACCGACACATTACACGATAAGTAAGTTTTAATGAAAATCCATTAAGAATTTTTCATGTAGGCCTAATTATATTTTAAATGTTATGATAAAATTCAAAACCGAAGTAACAAAATATTAAACACTTAATTGAAGGCGAACTAATCTGCTGGTTCTAGATTTTTTTTTTTTTTTTTAGGTGCTATGACTTCAAGAATTACTTGAGCCAGTGTAATATGTTTGTGCACATAGTTTACAAGATATTGAATAACATATTTTAAGGTGAGAATTGCCAAAGCAAATAATTGTAAAAAAAATATTTTGCAGAAAGAACACTTTATGTGAATAAACATGTTTGTATTACATGCATTAATGTTTGGTAAATTTAAGTTTTGCTTGGTTTTCAGTTATTTTGTATTAAATTTAGAGGTTGACCATATGTAGGCTATGTCAGTTGATAATTCAGTAAATTAATCCGAAATGGGTAACAAACATTTTTAGTCATTCTGTAAGATTTTCTGCCGAGGTTTTTGGCCTAATTTGTGTAACTGTCCTTACCAAAGAAAATTAAATCACCCAGATGAGTTCTGAAGTACAGGCACTGAACAATGCATATATAAAGTTTTGTAACCACACAGAAAAACAATATTTGTGGCAGCTACAAACTATTTTGAGGGTATTTACCCTGCAAAATAAATTTTGTGGTCACAGAAAAAACATTTTGTTGACACCACTAAAATATTGTGGTCACCACAAAATTATTTTGCGGTTACTACACAATAATTTTGCGGGGAAGACTTTCTACAAAATGTTTGTTTCAGTGAATATATAAGAATATTTTCAGGATTCTCGCTGATTTTTTCAGTACCTTCAGATTCTATGTAACATATCAGGTTAACGGTTTTCAGCTCCCGACAATCGTAGACTATTTGTCACGTAGGTTACATAGTCAAAACTTGGTAGTTTCTGCCTGAGCATAGTGCAGTTCTCTACAGTTTGGACTCGGAACTTTCTAGGGTTTGCTGACTTGCTTTGAGAACGAAATGTGGATATACTTTGCACCAGAAGCGGGTCGGGCGCAGGATAGAATTGTGGTGTGTTACTTCAATGGAAACCGGTTTTCTACCTCAGAGGAGCAGTGCATTGACAGATATAAAATAGGTACAGTAGTTAAAGTAAGTGTAACTGAATCAGAACAGGACAAAACCCAAAAAGAACAAATCGACAAAATTATGTATCAATCCCAAAATATAATTTTAATGTATTTTAATATTTCGGCTTCTCATTTTGGACTATCACAAAATGTCCGTAAGTTTGGTAGCAGTTACTTATTTTGTTTCAAATTCGCCAAGTTTAATTACATACCGGTACCTATTTGGTTTAGTATTTAAGGGCCCAATAATTTAGAAACTAATAGTTGTTACTTTTTGAGGGATCGTTCGTTTTATGTTTATTTTTGTTAAATTTTTAAATTTAAGTTAATGTGTACAGTGCCGATATTTTATTTATAGTATACTGTATAGAAATTCCTCGGCTTAAAAATGTCATTAAAATAATTTTTAAAAAATGTGACAAACCGCTGGGAATCGGATACGTAGCATTTAAGTGCTGTTTGTTAACATATTTCGGTACGATATTTTGGAAATTCTAGAACGAGAGAAAGAAAGAGAGAGGGGTTGGTGTCAAAGGGAGAGAATAAGAGAGAGACGGACACTAAGAAAGACCTAGAGAGAGAGAGACAGAGAGACCTAAAGAGAGATGAACTCTTTCGAAACAGTTGAATACTGGCTAATCATAGGGCGTCGATGATTTCTACATTAACATATCTTTGCAGGATTGATTCCACAACTCTATCTCCTTTTCTCTCCCTTTCTCTCTGTTCTCTGGCAGCAATTATTTACTATTTATTCGCTCCGTCCTTTCCGGTTGAAGATGAGTCCTTCCCATCCTATAAAAGTAGTCGAATTGTTAGGACTAGCATTCTCGAGGAGCCGAGATCGGGCGTGGAAAGTGGGAAACGCATGGATCATCGAATCCAGTCAGCAATTATGTTGACGTAGAACAAATATATAGAAATGGAGTGAATAACAACAACATTGATGCTATTATAGCTTTAAATAGTATCCACTTGTTTCACGTTGCAGAAGTTTATAAATAGATTTTATAGGATGGTCGTTAGTCCCTTTCGAAAATATTATGTGTGATAAAAATACCGTTTTTCTGGTTGTATTTTTTAACTGTTATAACCCGAAATCTTACGTACAGAGTGATTTGAAACTACACAAAGCTCATACATTGAAGTATTCGCAGATTTTACAACACAGTAAGGTTTCCTCTCGAATTCCCGTAGTTCCAGCGTTACTCCGGGAACACCGCGCGCCTTTTCAGCTCTTTGTGCGTAAGAGCATTGGGACAATACGTTCGCGCTTTATTGTCGCCCCTATTGCTCGTTCGGTTCTGAGCTCATATAACTTAGTGGTTACTTTAACCCATCGTCTTCTTTTTTACTATCGGTTTTTATTTTAAACTCCCATAGAATACCACTGCCCATGGATAGCTACCGGAAAAATTCGCGGGTTTACTACACTGTAGACTAGCCTGCAAGAATATATGTGAACTGAAACAGACAGCATATGTTCGGTAGCTGCTCGCAGTCAAAGTGATATAGGTAGGCCTATGTATTAGTTACACTTTTTATTGTTGGCTCAGAGACTTCCAGGATGTGTCAAATAAGTCATAGGCCAATTGCGAAAATGACACAAACTTACTGTTGTAATTCAGGACCCATGGGAGTTAATTAAATACGCAGCTCTTACAGCAAGGGCCGAGAAAATTCAATGCCGCCGACGTAGTGTCGTAGGAGAATAATTTCAAATTTCTCTCTTGTCAGAGCAACAGAAAACAAAAGAAGGATGAATAAATGTATACGCCTACCGACTGACAAGCAATGACAGCTGATGAATAGGTGCGAGATGTTGGCTCGGGCTCGGGCAGACATCAAGCCTCTTCTTGTTGCGAATGTCGGAGACGGCGTGGAAGACCTTGAGGGTGCCAGGGTTCGCGAACTCGCCTCTTCACCTCGTCGTCAGACGCGCGTGGGGAAATTTATGACGGCGCCAGAGGGTAGCTGCTGACGGTAATCACCTGATAATTGTGCACGTGATTCATGTTCCCCACGCGTGGGCCTGCAGGGAAGTTTTTTTTTTTTGTTTTTCGTCTTCCCGATTCGTGAAATGCCTTTAATTATTAATATTAATGAGCTGCGAAGGTTCGTTTTAACTCGAGATATACCTCACAGACCGTAACACAGAGCAATTTTAATTAATTCGACCGACCCAAGGGTTCTTGGAATAAAAACGTCAATTAATGCAGAACCAAACATATCGCTGTGCGCATTACACTTGCGATATTTCTCGCAAATTATTATTTTTTTACTTGCATTAAATTTTGCATAATTATGTTTTAATCGGACATTTACTGTTTTGTAATGCACGTATATTGATGAATAACTCTCCGATCAAAGCCAGTTTTGTTGCAAGTAGACACCACGAGCAGTTCCAAGAAATACTTTTTTTATCACTTACGAACGAGTTCTTAAAAGTTTTAAATTACGTTGAACGTGAGGAAATTTTAACTTACAGTTAAATTTTTGATGTTTTCAAGTTGTTTTAAGTAACTGTGGAATATAGCCAACGCTAAGCTCATAGAATGACAGTTGCAAGTTTTACAATTCTTATAAATATAAGGGCAATTCTTGAAAATATGCATTATTGACTTTGTTGGTGAGGGTCATCTTTTTATGAACAATTAAAGGTGTCGAAATTTCGGACGTAAGATTCTAGCACACGAGATCACGCGAAATAAACGCGTCGATCTGGTAAAATGTTTGCACGTCAAGTTGTCACGAACGTTCTCCCATCATGACCAACTTTTCAAAAATCTGGTCGGCTTACTTTACACTTTTTACCTTCGGCATATATCCCATGCTTTCTTAAGTACATATGTTACAAACAGGTTGTTTTCTTGTACTTACCAGTCCCCAGTCCCCTTCTCTCACCCACGAACATCAAATTGCCAGGTTCCCACTTCTGCACTAAAGGTGGCCGTCTGACTGGCGCTCGAATTGCGTGTAGCATGTTCGGAGTAACGGTTTTTTTTTCTCAGAGACCAGTTAACGGGCGTCCACAATGCTTGTCTACGAAAGTAAACTATATTTCAAAATATTTGTGAATATGACTTTTAAGACACCGCACACATTGGAAGCATTATTTTAAAGCGCTCAAACTCGGATGAAATCTTCATTTTGAGATGGTTGTTTCTCAATAAATATGTCACGAATTCGTTCAAAATTGCACTGAAAAAATAGTATAGTTGTAGGTACCATACCTGTGTTAAAAAGGGACAACAAAACAGTTTCTTTGTTGCTACTATTCTGCACAGTTCCTTCAGCAATCTGTTTTGTAGAAGTTACCATCTTGTTTGTAAGTTCAACAAGGCTCTTTGTTTCTTCTACAGAACAAATTGTTGAAGGAACTGTCCAGAGTAGTACCAACAACCAAACTGTTTCGTTATCCCTGTTTTAACAGAAGTATGGTACCTGCAACTATACTAATTTCTCAGGGTGTGCAGTCTACAAATGCATTGGACGACGCTGCAGTGACGCGTTAAATAAAATGTTAAGGGCACCAATTAAATTCCCACAGTAAACCGTTATAATAGTGGGAACACTGTGCGCGATTTTAAGGCTTGGGCTTAGAGACGATATCACAATTCATGTGCAAGCCAGAGTCGCTTGTAGCTCTTCATCGATTTTCACGTCTTGCACACAAATGCGCCATTCACCAGGCAGCCAACTTAATGCGTTCCAGCGACGAAAATTCATAATTTTATATTCGTATAGCATAGAGCCAGATTTATATACATTACTTCAGAGTAAATTTTCTTCTTACAATAAAAATAGCTCAGCTTGTTTTCCCGAAGGTCCCTAATGGCATTTCAAAGTCAAAACTTACACAATTTTACTTCATACAAAACTTAAAGACTTGTAAACATAATGAAATGGAAATAAATCACATCAAAGCTATGTATCACGGTCTGTGGCTTGAAGCATATAAATCACACTATAAAATAGTTTTGTATTTAAAAAATTGCTAAAAGTAAAAAAAAATTGCACATTTATATTTAACGGTTTTATGAAGTAAACCTATGCAAATTTTGAATTTGAACTGCCGTTATGAAAAAATTGGCTACGCTATTTTTTTTTTTTTTTTTTTTTTCGCAAGAGGAAAATGTACTTTCCAATAACCGTCTACGAAACTAACACTATTTCATACAAATTGTAATTTTTCCCCTTTGAACACAGTTAACCTCGTCTCGCGGTGGCCGACTGCAGCGAGAGAGGAAATAATGTGCGCACACCCCTGCCAGAATGTCTGTGGAAACTAATGGAATTAACGGAACCTTCTGGATTCTGTATCCGTCATCAAGACCACAAGCAGTATTAAAGTACAACCCAGACGGGAACGCTCATCATATAAATTCTGTTGTGGCTTCTGAGTAGACAATTATTGTGTATGGGCGTCGGTGTAAACATGTGAGCTGATGGAACGTCTTCGACGGTTGACAAGGCGTTTAAGCGAGAGGAAGTCATTTCTACACGTGAACAAGAGGACTAGCGTCGGCGACCATAGAAATTCATAGCACTGGATGTTCAGTGAGGCTAAATAAGTGGTGCTATGAGAGGGAACTCAGCACCCTAGCTCGGAATTTGAACCGTGTTCTTAATTTTCTATACTAGACGTTTTTGCAATTTTATATTTGAATGTTTATATAATTAACAATAAATACGTGACAGTAAAACATACGTTCATGTATTTATCACAGAAGAGAAAAAAAAATGATTACGGTTACGATACCAGATGAACGAACGACACTAGCTTAAATATTCCTGCGTCAATTAATATAGAATTGAAACAGTTACGACGTCATAATTAATATACGTTGCGTACATAAATTATATTAAATGCTTAGTTATACATAATTATTAATTTTATATAACATTTTCATAATTTAACTAATAAGTCGTTTATTGAATTTCCCGTATGCCATATATTCCATGTCGTACATTGTTCGTAAAGTTGCGTGTAATACTTGGCTTGACACAATGCATATCTTGCATGTTACAATTGCATGCCCATGTCATGTATCACATAGCCTACTACGTCTTATTTCATGTTTTTCTTAACATATATATGTATATAAAATTGCAGGATAAAGTTTGCGTTTATTTCACCGTCGACAAAACAAAATGAGATACTGTGATCAAGAAATATGATACATTATTTAGATAATTACAAATAAAAGTATTTTAAACAACCTGGTATAGTTAGCTTTACTTCAGGGAGAAGTTTACTGTACAAGTTAGTAAACCTTCGGAATTTTATGAAGTCTTAAATAGATGCACAGTTATTTTCTTTGCTCTACAGGATATTGCAAATAGCTCCTGTGCCTGCAAATTACTATTGCCCAGCGCTTGACAACAAGAAATATGCGAGGGAGTATAAAAAAATCGTAATTTCAGGTGACCTTACTTCGATTGGCTCAACGCACGGAAAACAAACGTACCGTGTGACCATCTATATGAGTAGAATGTAATTACATTCCAGGCCACGAAGCTAGAGAATTATTCGCGATTGCTTCGCTAGGAGCGCAAAGCTTGATTACTAGTATCGTGGGAATTAAGAAGCGGTTAAGAAGCAAACAGCCACGGATTGACGAAGGGAAAGGGGGTAGTTGGGGATTGCTGGGGTAATAAATAGGCCATGCATTTTTTGCAAGCGTATGAAGTAGATTGGCATGCACAGGAATGCACGACAGATTATAAGTGCCGGCATCGAGGAGAAAAAAAATGGCAAGTGTAATTACAGTATTTAAAAGCCATTATGTAAGCGTTGCTTGCTCAAACACCTTCTTCCTCGTATGAAGTCAGTCACCCGCATTTTCCCGTTAAGAATTAATTATTGCTACTCGCTTGTAAACTATCTTTAAACTGGGCAGGCGTGCTCGACGTCGCGAGATACTCTTTGCGTAAGACCCGCAGACCAGTAGACCAGTTTACCCGAGTAGGAGGAATAATCTCGAGGCATGACAGCCTTTTTTACTTTCGCTGCGGAGTATTTATTTAGATTGCTAGCGCTAAGCTCGGAGCAACTTGAGATGTCGTATTCCTGTGAAAAACATATTTAATTAATTTAACTTAAGGCCTCGCCATTTAATTTTCGGTGGTTTTGAAAAGTATTTTTTAGTGCAAATTAACACGTATATCAAAAATACATTATTACCGTTTTAAGGCTTCTATATCACCGTTTGTATCTGAATTTTTCTGTTGCAATACACCAAACGGATTTTTTTTTTTTTTTTTTTTTAATTTTTGCCCCTGGAAAATCACATTTTGTGGTCAAAATAAGCCAAAATTAAACAAAATAATTTTTTGCTAGCAAACTGTACATTATTTTAAAAAAACGCTCTGGCAAAATTGTGAATCGAATGACTGGAAACAGTCTCAATTTTTTCAAAGTATTCGGGTAAAAAATATTTGAGTTATTTGCAATTGTTTGAAATAAATGAAAGCCCATGGCCTTGAATTGGTGCTTTTTAATGCCCCCGCTGAGTGGTTTACACAATAAACTTAACATGAGCTCACACAGAAAGAAGAGCGTTAATTTTACTTTTTGGTAGTGTGTAAATATCTAAGCCGAAACTGTGTTTTCAATTAGTCTGTGAAGTGATGAATACAGTGGGAATGACACCATGAAAATCGACTTGACAACTACATGTATAAAATAATACTATAAATAGCTCACTGTTTAATGGCTTAGACTATATTCTGTGTTTTTGTTTAATATTAGGTATAATTTTATTTAATGCCTATAGAAAATGAAAATGCTATATTCAGTTTCAAGGCTGAATTACTCCCACCGTATTCACCTCGCGCGCTAATTGAAAACTCATCTTCGACGAACATTTTCATAAGTTATCGTCACGCAAAACTAACACATTCCATCGTAGCCCACTCTGTATAGGGCATACGCATATTAATGCATTGGCTGGCATTTGAATTCATCACAGTTCACACAATAAGCATGCATCAAGACACGTCAAATAATTCAGAATGGGCTGGGAGCTTATGTTGCTATATGAGGGATTTTTTCCCAGGGTGGTGAAATATTTTGTCGTTAAATTTGTATTTTTGTAAAACACTTCAATTCAGTTAATGTCTCTAATAATGATCACAGAAATTGTGAAGAAAACGAATTTCTTATGACCGACTGCATGGCCAACAACGCTATGCTGTGGTTGGTTATGAAACAGTACATTCTCGTAGAGTACTGAAGTTGGATAAAAAATGTTTTCTCATACGTTTTTGCCATTAGTAATCATTGACATGTTTGTTGATCGCACTGTGTTAAAATCGTCTACTCTATTGTAGAGTTATCACTGATACCGGTGTGGTTGCAACCATGAAGTTATACTGGGAGCCAATGCTTACATTTTTCGTAGAAGTTTTTAAAATTACTTGATTGCTGCTTACGACTAGCATATTTTCAAGAACGTTAAAATGTAAACAGAAACTTTAGGTACTGAATACAAATATTATAACGCATGCATATAAGCCAACACGCTGAATTTATGTAAATTTTTTCCCGAATAAAATTTTTTAGAAATTATTATTTTATAAATTTGGCGATTGAGGCTTAGGTAATTATGTTACCTTGCACGTCCCCCCAAAAAATTTCGTAGTTTTTAAGATTTTTTTAAGATTAAGATATCCTTAAGTTGTATATTAAATATTTTGATGCAGAAACTCTTTAAATAGCAGCATTTTGCACCTTAAAATATAAAATTTCCTGGTGGAGGACTCGTACACACCCCTTTATTACGTAGGTTATATGTACACTTCCTCTACCAGTTACGTCCCCCCCCCCCCAAATCAAATGCTTACAACGCCGATGACGTCATCCGTTGGCTACAAATCCACGCTTGTGCACATCACCAATCCAACTTTGAACTGAGCTAATATGTGCTCAAAACGCTCCATATTTCTCAGAGTCGATATGCAAGTACGTCAACAAGATGTTAGGCTGTTGATCACATAACACGTTTAGTACAGTCTCCTCTTCTGAAGAATAGAGACCGCGGTGGCCAAACGGTCAGACTATTCGCCACCCACCAAGGTGATCCGGGTTCGATTCCTGGTGGGTTCGGTCCATGGATTTTTCACGTGGGGATCGTGCTGGACGATGCCGTTGGTCGCCGGGTTTTCTCAGGAATCTCCCGTTCCCCCCCCCCCCCCGCTTTTTTATTCCGGCGTTGCTCCATACTCATCTCATATCACCCCTCACCAGCACTGAAGACCTCGATGATAAGCGCTTACCGAAAATCTCCCTCACTCACTCTTCTGCAGAAATTATGTTTATCATTACTGAAAAGTTAGGTGAATTACTGGTAATTACCAGTAAGTTATAATATTGCGTGCGTATATTGTTTTCTTTGACGCTAGTTATTGAATAGGGGATCCGAGAGACGCGGCTGTCGCCCAGCCGGTCGGAAGAACGGATGAGGCGTCATGAGATACGGGTGGAGCAGTGACGCATATCAAGGGCGGGGTTGACGGGAGATACCCGAGAAGACCTATACTGGCTCACGGAAACGTCCACATCGTTTGCCACCGACAAGAAAAATTTCGTGGAAGAGGGCGGAAGAGGCCTCCCGAACCTAAAGGTCCCAATCTGGAAATCACGTAGCTCAGCTGGTTTTAACACGTTTTAATGTGCACCATATATTCGACATTCAGTTACTAGCTGAACTGTTCGGTGATGCCTGGGTGTCCATTGTATACAACCTTGAAGAGTTTTCCAGGATTGGGAAAGAATTTGGGGCAGTTTTTATATTCTAAGTAGTACACTAAGATGTAAATGACGCGGATTTAAATCACACGGTCCTAGCGTGGTATCGGTAATAGGGCCATTTTATTTCGGGTGGAAAACCGACCATCGCTTCCGAAGGTCGAAGGTTGCTACATCACCGCCAGCATAAAGTTGACACCTTGTCACCAGCGTAATTGGCGGTGGAAATTGTTCTACACCGCACCCCACTGATTTCACTGCTCAGTGGTTTCAGTAATATCAGTTATTGTTCAGGTACTGTTGGCGAGCACTCATGGTCACTGAGAATTATTCACGGCTGACCCCTCGTGCGAGGCTACACGACTATAATGTTACCGAAGCCTGGGAGAACGTGTAGCGTCAGTGAAAACCGACATTGTTCGGAGAGTAAAAACATATTGTCCTCTAGAAACTTTTATAAACATTCAAATCACCATCATGATAGACAATAATATATTTAATGCACATAAAATTTATCTTAAAAAAGGTTTATTTCAAAGTAGTCATTGAAAAGTAACATTAAAATTCAATTCATTTTTCTCTTGGTTCCCCTGTCTTCGCGATAATTATAATTTTTAGCTTAAACGTGAGCAGATATAAAAAAATAAGTTTGGCAGTATTGTTTGAAATTATTTTTGCAGTGAACGAATAGTTTCAAAACAAGAAATTATAATATTGCGAATAAAAATTCAACTAACCAGAATTTCGTTAGTCTCGTAATTAGCTAAAGTCATAGTATTTGCTGTCTTAAAAATCAGCCAACATGAAAAAGACGATTTTAAACAAAACTGCCAGACAGATTTTTTATATCTACTCTCGTTTAGTCGTTAAAAATTAATATCGCTATAAAAGTAGAAACGAGAGAGAGAGAGAGAGAGAGAGAGAGAGAGAGAGAGAGAGCACGGTCTTAAAATTATATTTTTCTCATAAGAATATTGGCGGATTATTGTGTAAATATGCTTATTCTTATAAGAATATAGGCTTAGCTTTTAAATAGGGTTTGCTATTTAAATTCGAATTCACGCATGAGTTTTCTTTTATTTACATGTTCATCACTGACAATAGTTCTGAAACATTCAAACCATTGACAGTGACGAAATTATTACTGCTTACTGATGTGGTTCGCGTTATTGTGATCGAACTCTGACGGATAGTCAGTGAAATCGGTGGACACCAGAAGCATTTGAATACGGCACAAATAACCCTGGTAGTTTCCTGGCTGATTGTTGGGCAGAGGTTTGGTGTAAGAGAGGGAAGCAGTTGCCGGCGGCGGCGCGATGAGGCGATAGGCAGGAAACGCGGTCTGGGCGCGGGTCACGGGGCAGGACGCCTCGTCGCTCGGGCCACGTGGCGATGACGCCGGCTGTGAGTCCTCTCTCGCCGTCGAGGAAGCCAGGATGACGGGGGTTAGCAGGAGGCGGAAGGGTGGGGGGATCTCGCAGTCGGCGGGAAGTCTCCCGACGAGGCAGGACAGCAGTCGCGCGCGCGGGTTCGTCGCGTCAGGCTGTCTAGTGCCTCGTGATCTTCCAGGTCGACCCCAGCTCTGACTGACGTCTCACATGGTCGTCGCGCCGCCTACGCTCAGGTGGGTTCAGATGCACGTGCACTTACGTATAGGCGGTTCCAGATAAACTGAGCACTGTGGCTTCAGACTTTAAGTGTGTTCACGTGCCAAGAATGCATAATTTTATTTTTGCGCGACAGTGTTCGTTTTATTGACATTACTTGTGACTAAATTTTCCAATCGTAAAAATGTTTTATCTCTCATTCATAGTTTTTCCCGTAGCACCATGCCAAAGTCAGAATTTGCAATTTAGGGAACACAGTAATAACAAAAACGAAGTGTCTTACTAGAATGAAATAATTTACACGGACGTAAGATATTATGGGCAATGTGCTTATATGTGTGGGTGTGTATAAACACACAAGTCATTTTGTTTTTGTTTTTTAATTGCCATAAATGAATTAAACTGTCATCATTTTAAGATTATTTAAAAATCACAAAGGAAACACACTGGTTTTTTAAATAATTTAGCATATTGCCCATAATATCTGATTTCAGTGTAAATTATTTCATTCGCGTAAGACACTTGGTTTTCGTTTGTTACTATGTTCCCGTAACTTGCAAATTTTGACTTTGTCATGTGACTGTGGGAAAACTATGAGAGTTAACAAAATTTTACGAGTGGAAAATGTAGTCACAAGTAATGCCTATGAAGCGATATACTATGGAAATATAAAATTATGCATTTTTCCACGTAAACACCCATAACGTTCGGGTACGGTACTTGGGTTGCTCATTTATATAAAAAAGGAAAATACACTATGGTTTTAAAAGTACTCAGTTTATCCTGAATCATCTATACTCTTGTTCCATTTGAGTAAACTAAAAAATTTGCACTTTACGGTTTTATGCACGCCACTAAAACCATCTGACATACCAAACCGAAGAAAATTCACAGAGTATAACAATGTTGTAGGCTGTGATTTGACACATATAAAAACAAATATATAAAGTTTTGTTTTTTAAACAAAAATTAAAAAATTCGGCATTTTTTATTAAATACAAAACTTATTTTATTTTTGGTTTTATATACGTCAAATCATAGTCTACAATATTGTTATACATTGTGAATTTTTTCGGTTTGGTATGTCAGTTGTTTTTAGTGGCGTGCATTAAACAGTAAAGCGCAAAATTTGACGTTTAAGACTACACTAAAACCAACTGATATACCAAACTAAAAAAAAAAAAATCATAGTGGATAGAGACATTGCAGGCTACAGTGTCATACTCATAAAAATAAAGAATACAAATTATTCGTATTAAAAAATATATTGAATATTTAACATTTTTATTTTAAGTTTCAGCCTTTTTTATATTAAAATAATTTTTATTCTTTATTTTTATGGGCATGACATTATAGCCTGCAATGTCTTTATCCACTATGATTTTTTTTAGTTATGTATATCAGTTTGTTTTAGTGTAGTCGTTAAAACGGAAACATGCAAAATATGACTTTAACAAGCCATTACGCAAAAAAAAAAAAAAAAGAGAGAGAGATAAAACAATATCGTAAGAGCCAAATTTAGTCACATTTTGTGTCTAAAATAAGAAAAAAAATAGCTGGTACAAATAAAAAATAAAAAAATTGGTGAAAAAAATTGCGCTAGACTAGAAAAAATTGCCCTGAAGGACACACATGCATAGCACTAATGCCAAGTAATAACATTTAAATAATCAACGTCTGTATATGTTGTGCTACGGTCATCATATTGGAAAATGGCGGTCGTTTTTGCATTTTTCAGCAGTATTTCACGAACGCTTTGAGTAATCGAAAATATATAGCAAAGGTTGAAGAGCACAACAAAATACAAATTTTCTTAACATGATAATATTTCCGTATCCTCATTAGTTATCAGCTACGAGGCTTTGAAATATAGCAACGTGGAGGGAATTATCAGTAGGTATCAAGTTGTGGAGAAGGCATACTAGTTACAATAAGCACTGTACCTACAACATGATAAGACTTATCATTATGCATAAGAACAAAACTGTTAAAGATCTAGTCGATATAAATAGAAAGTATCATAAAACTTTGCGATTATTCTAAGTTCCGTAGTTTTGCAACATCTGCAGATACGAAAAAAAATTATCGTTTCCAAAACCTGTATTTTTTTTTTGTTCTTAAATTTTTGTTATCTAAAATAGTTCATGAAATAGGGCTGAAAAATTAAAAAAAAACGCCATTTTCCAAGATGTATTAGTAGAGATGAAGGTTAGAGACATGAAAAATTCCCGTTTACTTTCATCACAAGGTATAATTCCAGTAACTGTAAGTTCGGGCTACTTACAGTTAGCCGTAGTAAAAATGTAACCAAATACGGGCCCATTTCACAGGGTCAACGAGCAGCTAAAACATCTGCTATCTGCTTGAATACACAGATAATGTATAGAACCGATATCATGGACATACGCCATTGCTTGCGAATGTTGCCGTCTTGCAGAAGACATCCACAATGAAACGAAAAACAACAACAAAAACCAACAAAGAAAAGTCGAGCGTTAGCTGTTGTCAACAAACAAATAACATACACACAGTCCTAGAGAGGGACATAGTCGTAACCACAAAGTGGAACAAATAAAAAACAAACAACAAAAAAATTCATTGTGGATGTCTTCTGCAAGACGGCAACATTCGCAAGCAATGGCGTATGTCCATGATATCGGTTCTATACATAATACCAACCCATTGCAAGAATCGTTCAAAGATTACACAGATAATCTTGCAGGCTATCCTACTGGTCAGTGAACCCGCGAATTATTCCCGTCTCTAGTGATGGTATATCGCGGGAAAACTTGACTGTTTGCTGGATTTCAACACACGTTCAGTTTACCAGAAGATAACTGGTTTTGGCTTGTACTTGGAGCTGTTACCCTATTTGACTGAGCCAACAAGAATCCTGTTATTGTAATATTTGATGCATGTTATTGGTCTGTAGACAGATACGTTATGTCAGAAGTATATCACCGAATCACATATGTTGCAAGAAACTACGGTGTTTTCAAAGTATGTTGGCACAAAACATTTTCGCGATATGCCATCCTCTCTGCCTATTATTACTGGACAGAAATGTCACAAATGTATAATCGCTCACGGTAATTAGTGGCACGGAATATTATGTAATGTCATCAGTTTGAATGGAGCATGGTTAGTCGCGGAGACTTAACAGTGTCGCCGGCAGTTAGTTAATACTATGAGCTGTGTGTGGTGCGGGGTTGTCAGCACGTCCCCCACGCGGAAGTGAATCAGGTGCGGAGTGAAACATCTTCTTACGAAGTGTTGTAGTCGGTCCTGGTGAGAAAGATAACACACTCCCCACACAGCTTCCGCTGTGATTCCTTCCCTGGCGCCTGTCTAGCTGTTCTCATACGTCTTACATCACCAAGCAGCCACTCCTATAACATAATCCAATGCATTATATATAACTCAGCGCTAAAAGCATCAATTCAGAACTATAGGTTGCTCGTAACCAATTTGCAAAATAAAAAAATCAGCAATCTAGATAATAGTTTTGCCAACTTTCTGAGCAAAAATTTTTCTCGGCTTAACGTATATCTGAAGAACCATATCTGACGCCGAAATCTCGTGCATTTAATTGCGTCGCAAGATATCACGCTTAACGAATGCGTCATTCTGGATACATATTTGCTTATAAAGTTGCAAATATAGTTATCAAGAATTGCTGTCTTGTAGTTTTTCTGTATTGACTTTCAAAAAGTGTATACCTCAATTGTAGGACTCTGCGCTTTTTTTATTTGCCAAGCCCTCTTACGGGAGTCCATGTAGGGAAAACCCATAATTTTATATTTATATGAAATATTGTTAGTTCTGTACTCGTTGCTTGGGAGTATGTTTTCCTCTCAACGAAAATAAATTTATGTCAGTCAGTTTTCCCGTAATGGTACTTCAAAGTCAAATTTTGCACGTTTTTAGTTCTTATAAGCAGCCAAAACTAATTAACATAAATAAATTACAAAGTTCGCACTGGAACTATATGTCACGGACTAGTTGCTTGACATATTTAAAAATATTTTTGCGTTAAAAACAAATTGATTAGAGGCAAAAATTCAAAATTTTTAAAAGTAAAAAAAAAAAAAAAAAAAACTTTTTGCAATGGAATTAAAAACATGTCAAGCAATTAGCCCGTGACATGTAGTTACAGTGTGAATTTTGTAATTTATTAATTTTGTTTTTGCGACTTATAAGAACTAAAAACGTGCAAAATTTAACTTTGAAGTGCCGTTATAGGTAACTGGTTGAGCTATTTTTTTTTGTAAGAGAAAAATTTACTCCCAAGTAAAATACACAAAACTAACACTATTTCGTACAAATACAAAATTACTATTTTCCCTCTCTTGAACACACTTAAGGGGGCGGTTCACATAGGTTTTCAACGTCTTTTATTATTTTTATATTTGTACCAAATTTTTTTCTTATTTAGACATAAATTGTGACTAAATATTCCTCTTAGGAAATTTTTGTATCTCTTATAGTTTTTGCGTAATGAGTTGTAAACGTCAAAATTTGCACTTTACGGTTTTATGCACGCCACTAAAACCAACTGACATACCAAACCGAAAGTATTCACAGTGTATAACAACGTTGTAATCTGTGATTTGACACATATAAAAACAAAAAATACATAGTTTTGTATTTTTAAAAAATTGTTGATATTTTTTAAATTTTCATTTAAAAATTTAGCGTTTTTTTATTAAATACAAAAATATTATATTTCTTGTTTTATATATGTCAAATCGTAGCCTACAACATTGTTATGCATTGTGAATTTTTTCGGTCTGAATGTCTCAAATTTGAGGTGAGAGGGCCTTGCGACCATTTAACAACGAGGTAAGAGCCGATGAGGGTAAAGTAAGGTGTACAACATAACAGCCATGCCAGAGTTATTATTCGAACGCCGTAGACCGGCGCCTATCCGACTGCACAATGGCGGGCGGCTGGATGTCTCGGAGGGGTGAGTTGTCAGCGTGGGTACTGCACACCAATACAATGACTTGTGCATAGAAGCTACAGTGAGGCGTGATGCGCATATTGTGTCGTCCTTACAGTTTTGGCCCTTCTAGGTCTCGAGTGCCAAAAATATGTTCACCCAGACGGCCATAAAGGTACGGCCTAAAGCAAAATTCAATCATAGTTCTATTTTTCTATTTGTACCAGATACTTTTGCTGTCGTGAAAATATCATCTCTCATAGTTTTTACGTAACGACTCGTAAACGTCAAATTGTGCATTTTACGGTTTTGTGTAGGCCACTAAAACCAACAGACACGAGGCCCCAGTGGTCGAGGGATCAGACCTCTCGCCTCCCACCAAGGCGATCCGGGTTCGATTCCCGGCGGGGTCGGTCCCCGGACTTTCGCATGTGGGAATCATGCCGAACGATGCCGCTGGTCGGAGGGTTTTCTCTGGGATCCCCCGTTTTCCCTTCCATTCATTCCGGCACTGCACCATACTCACATAATGTCACCTCTCAGCAGCACTAAAGACCTCGATGTTGAGTGCTGATCAAAGTCACTTTACTTCACCAACAGACATACTTACCTGAAAATATTTACTGTGAAAAACAATGTCGGTTACGAGGTCTCCTATATAAAACAAAAAATATAATAATTTTGTATTAAAAATTTTTATTAAATTAAAAAATACAATAATTTTTTAACAAATAGTACAACAAAAACAGTTTTTGTATTAAATAGGTGACCTTGTAGCTTACAACATCGTTATTCACTGTAAATTGTTTCATTTTGGTATGTCTCTTGGTTTTAGTGTCGTAAATTAAACCGTAACCTGCAAAGTTTAACAACTACGAGTTATTACGCAAAAACTATGAGAAATAAAAAAATTATAATAGCAAAATTTAGTTCCAATTTATGTCTTTAAAAATTTTGGGACAAATATAAAAATAAAATTATGACGTTGCAAATTGCTGTAGACCGTGCGTGCTCGGGATTGAGCCTTCTCAGCTTGGATTTATGAGTTTTTTTTTTTTTGTAAATCAGGGAATAGAGAGATTGATTTTCAGTTTCTTCCTTTAACATGGCGTAGTTTATAGTTCCTTTCAAATTTTGGAATCCATACGGCGAGTTTTTTTATTGCTTTTGTGATACATGTAGGCGCTCCAGTAAATAAACCACTTCTTTCTTGTTAGCTGATTCCCGTTACAAAGTAATAAAGGTACTGAGGTTGCACGATTTCATAAAATTGAATGAGTTTTTACCAGTGCCCTGTCATATCAAAAATGTTGATAAATTATCAAGTAAAAGACGGATAAATACACAGGTGTAGGGAACAATACCCCGTGTTAATGTGGCAAAATTCCGCATAATGTTTTATTTGTACGGTAAAGTGTACGTTTTACAGACGTTATTTGTTATTAAATTTACCACTTGTAAAAAAATTTTTTTTAGCTCTCATAGTTTTCCGATAGCGGTATGTCAGTGTTAGAATTTACAAGTTACAAGATCATAGGAATAACAAACGCCAAGTGACTTACTCGAATTATATAATTTACGCTAAAATGAGGTATTATAGAAAAAAGTCATATAGGCCCTAAAATATTTAAGAACACACAATAAAATTGCTTTGTACTTTTTTTTTAAAATTTAAAATTATTACAATTAATTTATGGCAATTTTCTAAAAAAAACTCAAAAGGACTTTGTTGCGTGTTATTAGGTATTTTATCGTACGGCCCACATAATGTCCAATTTCAGTGTAAATTATTTCATTCGAGTAAGTCGCTCGGTTTTTGTTATTAATATGTTCCTGTAACTTGCAAATTCTGACTTTGACATGCTGCTATGGGTAAACTATGCGAGATTAAAAAACTTTTACCAGTGGAAAATTTAATCACAAGTAATGTCTATAAAACGAACGCTATTTCGTGCAAATATAAAATTGTGTATTTTTTGGCCTTAAGGACTATTTTCACGAGAGTGATACAAAAATCAATGAAGTGCTGGGACAGCTTCCTAAGGAAACCGCCTGGACGGAGCCGCTGTCGAGTCGCCACGAGCTGCGTAATTTAGCTCTCCTGGAATTCTTCCGGAAGTATCTCGCCGCGAACAAGTGCTGCAGGTGGCCCGAGTACATCCTGTCGTCACTTTTCCCCTTTGCTGACGTGCTCGCTGAGAAATAATTCCGTGGATACTACGCGTCATTTGTGAGGATACGTGACAACAGTCCACCACCGATACGTTTACTCTTAAATAGATTAGCCGATGTAATCAACCTTATGCGAGTTGCTACCATTTCTCTGTCTTCTGTCTCTGTTAACCCCGTCAGTGTCAGTTCTTTACAGTGTTTGCAAACAAATATTCATGGTTTGTAAACTCATAAAATAAATAATATGTGTTTAGGCAATAAAGTTAGTCGTATCAAAAAGTTATATATGTATACATAATATTTTATTTATTTTTTATTAATTTTTTATTTCTTTTTCGCACTGATTTACAGCCCGAGATATCTCGGACAAATTCCTTAAAGGGTTGATTTTTGACTGTCAACGGCACCACGTACTTCAAATGTCATATAATGTGCGGGGAAATATGTTTTTTTGCAACGTTAGTAAAGAAATACACTTCATACAAGTACGGATTGTCATTTTAAAGTCATCTTGCTCATTAAAAACACGGTTTCTATTCCCACCAACATAGCTCTATAAACTTTTCTTTCCGGACTGTCGTACTTGAAATTGTACTGACAGAGGATGTATGCGAATAGATAGAAATGTGCCCGGAAATTTTCTGCTAACGTTACACAAATAAATTGTCACTCATTGAACTCTCATAGTAAAAATGTATCGACGGGAATCTTGCACTGTAGTTCAGCATCTGGCTCATTGTGGCGATGTGGCATTTGATACGCGCTTCCATGTCACCCTTATAGCTCCGTCGTTTCTGAGCCTCTAACACGCAGGTAGAAATAATCGTCACTCAAAGACAATCTTAGAAAATTAATGAAATAATGCTTCGGTCTGTCTCCGACTAAATCATTAAAGAAAATCCACTATTAAAGAATTATAGGCGGTTCGGAATAAACTGAGCACACAAAAATGCCCTGCTCAATTAATGTTTTCAGACAATTTGTATCTATCCACATGTACCGGCTGACGATGAGAAATATCTAACCTATCTGGACACGTCACTTGACGATTGCGCGTGTAAGATAGATTGTGGAATCGATAGACACTTATATAGTTTGTTTTAAAAAACTCTAACTACATAATACTCAAATACGCCGATTTCAGTTGATTTTATTTCAGTATCGTTGTGTTTAAATATGAAAATACATGGAACTATATTCGGCAATTCGCTGCCAACCATGTATGAGTACGGTAACTATTCTTAATGTTGAATTATAGGCAGTAGCGGCTAGTGATTTTTTAAGTTAAATCTTTAGTGCTCACTTTATCCCAAACGACCTATAGAAAAATATTCTGTTATTCTAAGCTAATTGAACAGTTGCCAAATGTGACTTTCGGTAAAACATCAACATATTTTTCGTTCATTTTCTCTTGGCTTCTTGATAACTTCTCCCATATGTCGGGACATTTTGTAAATTGGCTTATAAGCATTTTGGGCTGATCAATTTTCTTAGAATCTTATGAAAAAAAAAAAAAAACAACAACAACTACATAATTTTTACAAGGAATGTATAAAATCTGTAGGTATACATCTTCGTACGAGTTAGACTTTAAATTTTAAATAATTAAAGAAAAGCGCACTCGAAATCGTATCAATCTCTCGTGCATTTCCTTACAGATAATTGGAAAAGTGCGAATGAAGAATCATGTTAACTACGATTGGTTGCAGCAATATGATATTGTAATATATATATCCTACCACGCTCGTTCTGTTACAAATTGCGCAAAATTTAACGGTTTGACACAATCATATTGCTGCAACCAATCGTAGTTAACATGATTCTTCATTAGTGTGTATATATATATATATATATATATATATATATATATATATATATATATATATATATATATATATATATAATAGAGAGAGAGAGAGAAAGAGAGAAAGCGCTCAGAATAGGCCGACTTTTACCCTCCCACCAATTACCTACCATATTTAAGTGCATGGTGCTCAGCTGGAGTTTCAATCTCCATTGTGCATAATTTAATTTTTGCTTTTCTGAAATTCTGATTTTAAAAATGTTAAATCTGCTATTACATTGCAAATTCGATTTTCCTTACGCTACAGTGCAAACATTGCTGTTTAGCAGTAAACGTTTAACTCCGCTGCAATGAGTGTGGCAATATTCATATTTACAATTGTACGGACTAATTGCGATCTAATTATCCATTACCAGCTGAATCACCGTGCCTGTACGGTAACACGAAGTAAATATAGGAAATTGGCAATTTAGTGACAGATTTTGCATTTTTCTTCTCAGAATATTAGAAAAGCTAAAAGTACAGTAATATAATTCAAAATGGCGACGAAACCGAGTCTTAAGAGAGTTGTGTACCGGTTTCAAATTTCCGCGTTTGACGTGTGGAAACAGCTTTGTGAAGAGCTCTATGAAAGACATATCACCTTTATTCGCAGCACGGTAAACTAGCGTACAAGGTTTTCGTAAAATCCCTTTTTCCTAAATGACTTTTAGGGAGAGGGTTAGACATTTGTATTATATTTTCAGGTTATTATACATAACATTTATTCAAATTGTACTATCGAAACTTTTCTCTTCGAAAAAACATAGAATATATTCTTGATAAACTGCTTGACATAAATAATAATAAAACTATTCAATTAATTTGTCATGCAGAACCATTGCAAGAGAATTCTGGGATGTTAACCCATAATTCTCTTGCAGTAATTCTGCAAGACAAATTATTGCAAGATTCCATTATTATTTATATCAAGCAATTCATCAAGAATATATCCCGTGCTTTGTCGAAAAGAAAATTTTGATAATTCAAATAGAAAATTTGTTTAGGCTCAAAAATTCAAAATACAATAAAATTGTCTAACACTCCCCCTTAAGCGGTGACCCTGAAATTTTATTTTTGGATGGTGTGATGTACAGACCAACGCACGCATCTTATTTCACACTTAATGAATTCATGTCATATTTTCGGAGTTACAGCGTTAAAAAGAAAACTTTTTTTTTTAGCCGTTTTGAGAGGCTTCAAAATCATGTTTTTAACAAGCGTGCTGAATCGGTAAACTTATAGTAACGTAGTTTCAAGTGTGCGTTAATTTTGTAGGTAAACGTTAATATGAATAAGTTAAACGGTTTTTCGTAAACAAAAAGAATGCGTGTTCCACACTGAAACACCGTCCTTGGGCCAGGTGAGATCTTCTACTGTCGAGGAGTCACTGAAGCTTTAGACCACGGCCAAGGCGTCGCCCTCAGATCTCGTAGCGTTGTTGTCTCCACAGTGTCAAGGTCACCTTAGCCTAATGGCGGTCGGATGTCATCATTCCAGAACGCGAGCTGCGAGATAAACCCTGGTCGCGTGACAGCATCCATGACCGAGTGTTCCACGAGCGAACGATGACGGCCTTTCCTGCTCGTTCTCTCTACCTCGTTGACAGGACCCGGGTTCGATACCCTGCTTCGCCCATCGGGATTTCTCATTTTCCATGACTTCCCGGAATTTCAGTAGGCAAATTCTGGGTCTTCCCTTTAAGGCCATGGTCGATTCCTCTTCCAGTTCCTGCCTTCGTGTTAGGTTTGCGAGTCACCGTCTCTAATGACCTATACCCTATCCATTCTAAGGTTGCAGCTAATTCAATCAAGTGAATGACAATAACATATATGCACAGCATAAGTTTCATTTTCATTATTGGAAAATACAAGTAAAGTTTGTAACGGCACAATCATTACAATGTTAGGAATGAAGATATAATTCAGTTGCTTTGATTTACTTCATTAGAAATTTTTATTTCTGCTGCAACCTTAGAGTGGACGGAGTATAGCTGTCGACGAGACGTAAAACTGACATTCTTACCTTTCGCTTCCCTTCCCTGTTTTTTTATCCTTGTTTTCCTGAATAGGGTGGACGTCATTTGGTCGCGTGTTCTGTAGTGGGGCATTCTGATTGTGACTGTGAAATATTAAATTCTCCAAAATGTCACATGAACGCAGTTTCAGCTGCCAATTTTGTTGTTAGATCATGTAATTTTAAGCGGCTAACCGGCTGCCTGTGGATCACTGGGCCTAGCTTTACGATACGCAGAGGACGTTAATAACAGTAACCAAAACAAACCTTTTCGAAGTTCTGCCATTTAAATTTTGCAAGAAAGAAGGACGGAAAGATGTTTATAATTTGCAGCAGTTAAACAAAATTTGAATTTATTATTAACATATTTTAAAGCTATATTATTTTAGGTTATTTTATTTTGGCCAACTGCATGCATACTCCCGTTTTAAACACTTCAGGAAATAATTTTGCCGAAAACGTTCTACAAAATCGTTCAGGCTTACGTAAAAAAAA
Source organism: Medauroidea extradentata (assembly GCA_003012365.1). Classification (NCBI taxonomy): domain Eukaryota; kingdom Metazoa; phylum Arthropoda; class Insecta; order Phasmatodea; family Phasmatidae; genus Medauroidea; species Medauroidea extradentata. Next base: position 12,994 of record PNEQ01087350.1, on the reverse strand, counting down.
TATCAGTAAATTAAATATAAACATTTATTTTATTTACATAAATGTATGTTTCTAACGTTAGTACTTTTAGTTAAATGAATGCTTACGTAATGGGTAAGTTCTAAAATGATTTTACACAAAATAATTATTTTTAATGATATTTCCTTGCTTGTTGTTCCTAAATAATTCATAACGGAAAAACGCTGCTTATTTTACAATGCGTGTGTCTATATATATATATATATATATATATATATATATATATATATATATATATATAT
>PNEQ01087350.1:0-12634 GCA_003012365.1 Medauroidea extradentata | reverse complement strand
GTGAATATATATATTCAATGGTGTCTTTTATTTACTTCGTTATTTTAAAAATCCTTGGGATTTCATCAAATGTGCTGAGCATAAATTGATGTATCTCATCATCTTAAATATATTTTTCTTCCTTTAGTAGCTTAAATTTTTAGCATGTTATGTGTTAACTACATGTATTAGAAAGGTATCTATGACTACTTTAAGATCGGGTATTCACCCTTATTGCACAAGACAGCAATCATACCATTACTGTTTGAGTTCAATATCAATTAAATACCTTATTTACAATCTGTTTCAGACCAATTTTTCCTCTTTATTCTATAAGAACTGAAAATATACAGTTTGTGAATTTTGGCATACAAAATACGCTATATATGTCAATGTTGGCCTGCAATCGTATGTGTTATTTGATAAAATAATAGACTTTGATTAAAAAATGTTTAAATAGAGAGCGTGAAACAAAAGATGTCTGAAATCCATTCTACGATCCCAATAAGTACCTTTTCTTACTTTAGCCTGAATTTTACTTTTTTGGGCTTACGCATAGCTTCTAAAATTATCATTGCCTTCTGGCCAAACGTTTTGTTTTATACTAACTTAATGATCACCACTTGACGAAGTGTAGTGTAACTGGTATCGGGTGTTTGTGTGTGACGCGAAAATGGATGAGGCGATTCGAGCGACGCCGGCCGGGCAGGGTATTGTGACATCACCTCTACGGCCTAAATCGTAAAAGCGCGCGCAATGTTCATGCTTTAACGTTTTTAATACTGGTCTTTAAGCGATGACCCTATCATTGTATTGAACCCGTCACTGTAGCAAATTTCAGTATAAGATTGTTGACCTCACTTTCTAATGAATTTGGTACATGTATACTGAGAAAGAATCGTCTGAAAAAGCTGATTATAGCTCATTTTGATGATGCTTTCAATGTGCAAGGTCTCTTTAAGACTAATTTTCAGTCACCATACTAAATAAATTTGTTTTTAGTTTTTTTTTTTAATTTGAGAAGAGAAATGTAAAATCTCATACCTCAAATTCTATTTACCTTGCGCAACAGTACAGACATTGCGATTCAGAGATAACATGTAATTACGCCACAATCAGAGTGGCAATTTTATTTTTCCACATTCGTAATTTTCCTTACAGATTACGACCAAATTATACACGACCAGCACATTCACCATGTCTGTAATGTAGCACAAAGTAAATAGAATTTGAGGTATAATCGCAGATTTAACCATTTTCTTCTTCTTCATTTAAGAAAGGCGAAAAATAATAAAATTCAATATGGCGACTGAAACCGAGCCAACGGGTCTCTAAGAAAAGTAACTCTGAACGCTTTGCGTGTAGTTCGAGCGCCAACCAGGCAGCCGCTTACTGGCCGTGTGAGTGAAGCACTGCGCCAAGGTCGAAGTTGACCGGCTCATCTGGCGCGGTATCGCCTCTACCGCAAGGCACTGAAACGGTGTGCGGTGGTATCGTAGAACACTAGCCTGACTGACACTTTCACCTGTAACCCAATATTTTATTGGTAAAAAGTTTTTTAAGCACAGTCCATAGCATGTTTATAGAGTAGTTCCACACGAATCCCAAGACTAGATTTTCAGCTAAAACAGGTTGAACAATCGGGCGCGCGTCAGTAGCCCTAAAATCACTAGCCCTAAAGTCACTAGCCCTAAAATTTTTCCCTCTCAAAACCGTCAGTAGCCCTAAAGTCAGTAGCCCTAAAGTCAGTAGCCCTAAAGTCAGTAGCCCTAAAGTCAGTAGCCCTAAAGTCAGTAGCACGAAAGTCAGTAGCACGAAAGTCAGTAGCACGAAAGTCAGTAGCACGAAAGTCAGTAGCACGAAAGTCAGTAGCCCTAAAGTCACAAGCACGAAAGTCACTAGCCCTAACGACACTAGCCCTAAAGTCACTAGCCCTAAAATTATTTTAGGACTAGTGACTTTAGGGCTAGTGACGTGTACCCGAACAATCTGTTTGAACGTATTTTAAGGCGCTCCTAAATGATTTTTGTAATTGACGTTATGCTTTGAAACTACCTTTCTGGCATTGTTTGAAGTATGTTTTCTGTTCGTACATTGGCACAGTGGGCACATGTAGAATAGTTTTGTTTAAAAAACGTATTAACAAACACATTGCAACACATTTGAAGCACGCTGTAGGCGGCGCCCTTAAGGGGGAGTGTCAGATAATTTTCTTGTAGTTTGTTTTCGAGCCATAACATTTATTCAAGGTTTATTATAAATATTTTATCTTCGACAAGACATATTATATATTCTTGATAAACTGCTTGACATAAATAATAATGGAATCGCTCATTAATTTCTCATGCAGAATCATTGCAAAGGAATTATTCGTTAACTTTCAAGAATGATTACAAGTCCAATATAATATTAATGTATAACACTATTTAGATCTTAAAAATTCGTCACAATTATCATCTATGTCTCAACATTGCCTCATTTACCAAAAATATGTTCAAACAGACGTTATTGAAGAAAATCGATAAACAAAATTTTAGGTTCTAGTCTTCCCCCATAATGACAAATGTGTATGCTCTCGGAAGGTGTTTTAAAGCCTAGCTTACACTAACGTTAACTTTGTGCATAACACGTGTTTTCAACGAAGTTATTAACAATGCTGTAAAAATGCTTAAAAATTGTTGACATCACGTTATCAACATTGTTACCTACAGTCTGTTATTAACTGTGTTTATATTTATTATGGAATGTTAATAACATTTGTTACCAAAATTTTGTTAAAATCATTTGCTAGCAACAAATGTTACTTATTTTAGAAGCAAGTTAATAACTTTGTCCTCAACACTGTTGATAACATTATTTTCCCGACCTATTCCTGGGGAAGGTCCAGATCAAAGGATGTTGGAAACAAATGTTTTACTAGCAATGTTATCAGCAATTTTGTACGAATTTTTATCATCGACATTGCTACTAACTTCCGTTCATCATTCTTACGTTTTTTATAACATTGGTGTTTACAGCAATGTTAATAACACGTTTGATATCAACAGTGCTATAAAATAGTGTGCCATAGCTTAAAATTTGTTAACATTTTTGTAACTAACATATTGTAATTAACATTGTTACTGTTATTTTTCGGCATGAACTGGGCTTAAGAGGAGCAAAGCCCAAACAAAATGTTCTAACATTGAGCCATAGTGTTCCGCGTCTTAGAAGTTGCCGCAGTTCAGGGCTGTGAACTGAACGACGCAGTATGTCGCCTACGCAATCACGTGCTATATGTGCTGTAGGGGATTCCAGGGGAAAAGACGGCGGTAGGCTTTGTGTTGTTGTTCCTGGAGGAAAAAAGCAACTACGCACTTGAACAGATCTTCCTGTTGTCGACTTCACCAGCAATGTTGCCAACATTACATTTACAGCCCCAAATTTACACAGATACCGTTGAAATCATCTGCGAAATGAGATTATTGTTGTGCTAAGCCACTTAAAATCAATATACGCAGTCCTAGGATTAATTAACGTCTTCTCTAACACGTGATACAATTTATCGATAAAAATAAATCAAAGAAAAGTTTCAAAATAGCCCACTAACATTTAAGGATTAAATAAAGGAAGGTTTATAAAGGGACGGATCTAGGCTTTCCTTCGCCCAGGGCAAGAATTATGATTTAATCCCCCCTCCCCCTTTTTACATCAATCAAATAAATCAAACTGTAATAAACGTATCTTGCATACGTTTTGTGCTCGCGTAAATAACAGTATTAAGTTTTAGTAGAAATACGTGAAACCTGTATTTACTAACTACCATAAGCAGTGTTTTAAGTGAGTATTCTATTTATAAATACTGTATTTATAACATTATATGGTGTTCATGGTTAATAAAAATACTAAACTTTTTAAAGTCTAAATGTGGGTAGATACTGTATCTGTTTTACACTCTACATTTCATTCCCAAGTAAACATTTTTGGCAACACCAGCGCTCCCTCTAACCCTGCGCCCGGGGCAGTCTGCCTCCCCTGTTCCCCCCGGGGTTTATATCATCTGTCATTAAAATAACTAGATTAAGTCGGAAAACAGATAAGTTGGTAACACTGTTTACCATGTTCCGGCCGCCGGAACAAGACTTGGATAAGGAAGAAAGAAAAATAAAAACGAACACCATCTCACGCGTGGTTGAGGCTTTAACGTGCCAGATGGCGCGGCTGCGCCTATGACGTCCACCACCCGCTATGACGTCACGGGAAGTGACGTTTATCAACGCCTTCCTCTCCGCGCCGCGCTACGGTTGAAAGAATCATAACCGAAGCCCATAAACTTAATCACTGCCGCAGCAATTGTCTTAATTGAGCGGGTTGCTTTCATTTCTTGTGCACTCAAGCTTCATGTCAAACCGTAAAAAAAAAAAAAACAGTTCGGAATTTTAAAAATAAAACATATGACTTAATTCAAACGAAACCATTCCTTTGAATTTTTGCTACCGCTAAAATTTCGCTATGAAAGATTCTTATAATTTAATTAAATTTTTCTATTGAAGGCACATGCTGATAGCCAATATAGCGTCCTTTCATTGTGCTTACATTTACGCCAGTGAGTTCTGACTTAATGTTTTAGGAATACGATTTAAGTCGATTACGCATTGGTGCTCCGGCCAGTAATTTGTAGTTCGGGTACTTCAATTGCGACTGTGTGTTGCGTGTAGTACGAAAATTTTACACGTACATTATTATGCAGAAAACTAAGTGATTTTGTTCACGAAAATAAAATATTTTCCCGAAATTTTCTGTCTCTAGCTGACGGCGTATGGGTTGCATGTAAGTTCAGCGGTTTGCGCAAGAGGGCGATATTACATTTGACGAACGTTCTAATGTAGTCCGTAACGCTTATACTATACTCGCGGCCCACATGTGCGGGTAAACGCTCTCCATATGTGACATTAAGGGGGAATGAGAATCAATTTTATTGTATTTTCAGTTTTTGGGCCGTAACATTTTTTCAAAATGTATTATCAAAATTTTCTCATCGACAAAACATCAGATATATCCTTGGTAAAAAACTGCTTGACATAAATAATAATGGAATCCTTAATTAATTCGTCATACAGAAGCATTGCAAGATAATTATCGGTTAACTTTGAAGAATTCTCTTGCTGCGCTTCTGCATGACAAATTAATGAATAATTCCATTAGTATTTATGTCAAGAATTTTAGCAAAAATATATCTAATGCTCTGTCGAAAATAAAATTTTGATAATACAAATTGAATAAATGTTATGGCTCAAAAACTGAAAATAAAATAAGTTTCTAACACTTCTCCTTAACGCCAACATGAGGCAGTAAACCTTCAAGCTGGAGTCAAAGTAACCCGACAATTTCTAGCTGTCGTCGGCTTCAGCAGGTACTGAAATGGCAGAGTTTACTTGTGTGTTTCCTTCCTAAAATAAATGTCAAAATCATAAAAATTTCAATAATTATTGTTGAAATTACAATGTAATGCAAGATAATTCCAATAAAATTAAAAATTATATTATGGAATTACAATTAGACAAAGTAGTTTAGTTGTACGTGAAGTATGTTAAGATCTTTGCTCAAAGTGATCTATTAGATTTATATCAATTAACATACGATGCATGAAATTTCATTCAATAAATTTACATAGCTTAAAAATAATAATATAGAAACCGAAAGTCGTACCGTATAATTGATCGTAAAAAATTGTCATCTGTTTTTGTCGTGTGGCTGAAAAAAAAAACATAATTGAAATAAAACACTTATACTTCACATATAAATGATTTATATAATGGTGTGAAATTCAAGAAAAATTTACTCTTATTCACTTAAAATTCTTTCGCGGGACCAATGCGACACAAAATAGAGATAGGTCATACTTTCGTCGTCTTTTCGAGGCAGTTTTTTTGTCGGATTGACGTCATTCTGACCTCGATTTGCATTGGTCTCTGCTGAAAGTATGTCGTGTACGGGTTGTCGGGTTATTTTGACACCAGCTTTAGTCCAGTTGACACCGTCAAGACACGAGGTATCGTATTGCGTTAAGTAACAATGTACTGATGACAGATAACGATTTCATGGGATTACATAATGCTTTGAGCCCTGAACGGAAATTCTCTTCTAGAGAAGTCTACCCCCGCCTGCCAAACAACAGGACATGTGTGATACCTCTCACATAGACACTGGTACCCACGTCTGCTGTCTTAGATGTGTTTTCCAGAATTTCTTCCTGTTTGTGTGGCAAGTCTGTTTATGTTCCCGAAGACTAAAAAGGAGACACCATTACATATTATGTGAGCTCGCCTAAGCCAAAGAGTTATTTTATGAAAACCGTCAACCATCCAGTCTGCAGTCAGTTTATTGATCCAGTGGACGCAGGGAAACTCATTGGAGATTTAAAAAAAAAAAAATTATGTGGAGTGTATCGCATCCAGAAATGCAGACAGACTTGATAACTGAACACCTCGAAGCACGACGTGGAGTAAGGTCTTACAATGGAGAGTCGTGTCGAAACGAGAAATCGTGGTCAGGGTTTGGAGATGGGTGGAGGGGGGTAAGTGACCCCCTCGGATAAGGGGGGGGAGGTAAGTGTCCCCAACTGGGGAGGTGACTCTGCCGGGAAGGGGAGGGGGCCGCTGAACAGCGGCATCATCCAGCACGATTCCCACATGCGAAAATCGGGGAGGGGGAGGGAACAACCTCACCGGGAATCGAACCCGAGTTACCTTGGTGAGAGGCGGGTGCTCTATCTACTGCGCCAACCACAAACCTTGATACTTAGGAATGCTTTCCCTTGTAGTTACACGATACAACTGTGCATCCTTACGTATACAGGCAATGAAACCGCGTATCAAACCCCGGCAAGCGCTCGTAATGCTGTGTCATATTCCTAGTTGTATTCTGCTCAAGGTAAAGTGATTACTTTTTAATATTATTTCTGCAGGCGAGTAGTTGGCTAAACATATCGTCGACAGCGAGGTCATTACAAACGGAATCAGTGTTGCGGACAGAACAGGGAACGAAGGGAGGCATCGGCATGGTCTTTAGTTGGGAACCATCCCAGTATTTGCCTGGAGTGACTTCGGAAATCCCAAAATGAGGATGGCCGGGCGGGGAGTCGAAACCGGGTCGTCCTGATTGTGATTCAAGTGACACAACACTCTCGCCACCTTACTAGGTTCTATGTAGTCATTAGCTACTCGTAAACTGAATACAACTAAATCTAATTGCAAGATTTAGCGGTATATGTGTGGGTACCACTTGATGTAGTTTTCATAAACCGTTCACACAAACCCTTTCTTTATATGTTTACATTCTTAGGGCCCCAGAAATGTGGAGGAGAACGTCTGTATTATGGGTTACAAATTATAAGATGTAAAAAAGATGAACATGACAGTTATAAACGCACATTCCATACGTTTGATAACTGTGCAGTTATGAAAAAAAAAATACCGAAGTTACTTAAAACAGCCCGCTGCCAGCTTAGATACACTAACAGGTAGCTGGAGTGTTTTTGGACTTTGGTCTACGTGAAAAAAATACATTACGCGGTACAAATCTATTTACTACTAAGCGTTGTTAATACAAATTTACATAATGTATATTTCATCACGGCTTAAGGTGGGTGGTTATATTTTACGTGTTCGAGGCCAAGAGGTGCGGAAGTGGTAAGGACGACACAGCACGCGCTACTCACATCCCCCTAGTGCTGTTTTCTCGCTGACAAATCGACTCGTGAGACATTCAGTGATGACACTATCAGTTATTAAAACTAAGGTGTGTTGTACCCGCTTATACCTTTTTTGAAAAATAAATCCTGTGTCGCAATTTTCACCTAAGAAAGACCGCAAAATCACCCGTTTCGCCTGCTAGAAAGTAATGAGTACTGGTGAACACGAACTTGGTATTCACTTGTGTAATGTGCTTCGAACGATATTTCTAAGCGGATGTAACTCATACGTTTTGAGCAGTTTTCGAATAATCACGAAACAGCCGAAGCACTGCACATCGCTCGGTGGCTTGGGCAGGCGGTCACCTTACGACGCTAACGAGTGACGGATAACTAGGAAATGACTCGATAAAAAATTATAGGTCTTTAATAAGTACTTACTTAATTGTCGACAGTCCTTAAAAGAAATTCCCTTGGTGTGTTGACCAACTTGAAGCGGGGCCATCTTGGAAAACTATTTGCTGTTGTAACTTGTTGTAACCACTAAGGGATACCGGTCAGTAAACATTACTTGATAGAAGATTTACACGCTTAGCAGTAGTACGTGCGTGTACAGGCTGTTTACGGTAAAGTACTTTGATGGCCAGATAACATTTTATTTTCATTTCATTTCTGTCTTTCGTCATCGCGTAACTTTCATAACACTGCCCGTAAGTATTTCCGCTATCAAAGTTGTGACGTATACGGCTGCGGTAAAATGTATTTGTTAGTGTAGAATACATTTTGGGAAAACTATATAACTCTTGTGATTTTTGCGCGAATAGACGATAGAGTACACAAAGGTATCGATATGAATATGACGAACTTAATTAAATAAGAAAATTAATTTCATTTTATAATATTGAATAAAATATTTTAGATGTTAAAATGCAATTTATGAGTTCATACAACTCATATCCCCCCCCCCTTTTTTTTTTTTTTTTTTTCAAATTCATTGTTTTGGCCGAAAATAGGGTTTTAATGACTTTCGTAAAATATTTTGTCATACACTGTTATAATATTTTTCCGATTAGATTTTTTAAGCTATGAAATAATGTCACGAAGATGTCATCTCTTTTTTCTGCCTTGTCAAATGATGTTGAAAATGAACCACACAAGCCGTCTCTTAAGGCCACAGAACGTAATAAACAAAGCAATATTTCATGTAAGCAATTACTTTTTAATTGGATCTTGACGATTGTGTCGTCTATTTCCAGCCGTCACGCCTCTCATTGGCGTTTGGTATTCTCCACGTCACATGTGGATGGTGCGGCCACTTGCGTCTGACCTCTGATGAAGTGCGCCCCCCTTTATTCAGACAACAGTATATCACTGAAGTACGCTCACAGCATATATGTCGTCACAGGCTACACGCTCCAATCAGATACTACATCGTTCACAGATAATAGCTGTGTTCGAAACGGCCAGGAGACTGCAAGTTACTAAATGGATCACGTGACAAAATTTAGGGCCAAAAATTTTGGGTATTTATGGTTGGAAATTTACCCAGGTTCAGTATCACACTGTAACCTCAAACAACTCCGTAAAATTGTTTGCTGACTGTATATTTTTTCGTATTTCTACTAAAACGACTATTTACAGCAAGCATCACTAACGAAAATAAATAATATATCATCATGTTATTTTGTATGTTAGCAATATGTACATATTTAGTTTAAAAACATTTCCGTCTGTTCAATAAAATAGATTGTATATTATTTTGATTACGAGAAGTAAAAAATCGTTGCTTCAATAAAAAAATATCTATTATCAAGTTTGTTCACGAAAACTAACCTGCTAGATAGTTAGGTTGACTCGGTAACGTATCCTTGTCAGCCTGACTACTGCATGTTAGCTAGGTTTTGAACAAAAGCATGCAATCATATTATCTACCATGGTTCACTTTTTGGACACACATGAACTTTCCTCGAATAATTTTGTAAGCACTTCTAGTTGAAATTTTTTTCTAACCTGGCTGCCCAAGATACTTCTAAAAAGGTACAATGATATCAGATACGTAAAAACGGATTTGATATAATCGTAATTCCATCAAATATTTAGTTTATAACTTCACCACATTTAGCATTGTTATCTTATGACAAACCAAAATTTTGCAATTTCGAACACGGCTCGTGCAGAACCGTCTGCAATATTTTGGGCTTGAGGTCCACGAAATGAAATAATAATAGTAATAACAATGCAACTGAACGGAATTTCTTTTCCCGAAAAATTTCAGGGCCCGATTATCTTAGCCACTACTTCGCTCGCTTCCAATACGATCTGGTTTGATTCTCAGCTGGGTCGGCCTGGATTTTCGCATGTGGTCCTCCGTGCAGGTGTACATTTTATTTCTAAATAGTTGTACCAGCGTAGCTAACCAGCTTGAATGAAACTCCAATAAGCCTTACTATGACGTAACATCCTGTTAAACCACAATGGTGTGGCTACACCATTGTTACGGACAGTAAGTTATTGCAGGAAAAGTTGACTGTCGGCTAGGCTTCAATATAACATTCCCATATCTGATGTTCTTCTTCCATTATTATCGTGTCCCCATCTGACTGGGTCAATGATGGTAGGTAGGTAATTGGCTGTACATCTTGTCGACATCTTGGTCATCAGAGACGAAGACACACAACTTGGTAAAATGGCAGCAGCTAAGGAAGGAGTCGACCACTGTCTTTGTTGAGGAACCATCTCAGAATTCGGCTGGAGCGATTTCGGGAAATAGCGGAAAACTGAAATCAGGATGACCGACGCCGGGGATCGAACCCGGGTCCTCCAGAATGCGAGTCCAACGTGTTATTGTTGCTCCACCTCGCTCTTTTGGGGCAGTGATTCTCTGGCGCGCCGCTACTGTATATTTGTGAGCTGCAACTGCGTGCAGCGTATTCGGAGTGACTATTTTTTCTCAGACACTGCGTCCATAATGCGTATCTACGAAAAGAAAACCCACTTCAGACTACGTTAAGACACCATAAAAGTTGTAAATAGTAGTATTACAGCCCTCAAGCATGTCTAAAATAGGATTTTTTAGACGGTTGTTTTTTGAAAATTGTGTAGCCTAATAGAATAGTTCAAAATTGAGGTCCACAACTACAATGGACTTCGCTACAGTGACGGGTTCAGTAAAATAATAGGATCACCGATAAAAGTCCCACAGTAAAAACGTTACGGCGGGATCACTGTGCGCGCGTTTACGACTTTGGTCATAGAGGCGATATCACAATACATGTGCCGGCTAACGTCTCTCGTAATGCCTCATCGATTTGCGCTTCACACATACAAACCCACCCTTCATTTGGCGGCCGCCTTAAGGCTCGGCATCAGTCGCCATATTGAATTATTTTATTTTTCGCTCTTATGAAATTCTGGGAAGAAAAATGTCAAATTTGTTATTATAATATCAATTCTGTTTACCTTGCGCTACAATAAAAGCATTGCAGTTGAACTTTTGATGTATATTTAAGCCGCAATCAGTCGAGCAAATTTTTATACCCCCTTAATTTGCTCGACTGATTGTGGCTTAAATATACGTTAAAAGTTCAATTGCGATGCTTTTATTGTTATAGTGCAAGGTAAATAGAATTGGTATTATAGTAACAAATTTCACATTTTTCTTCTCAGAATTTCATAAAAGCGAAAAATAAAATAATTCAATATGGCGACTGATGCCGAGCCTTAAGGCCACGGGTTCCTATATATGGTATTTTAGTAAGTTTTATTTTTTATTTATGAATGGGAGCACCTATCGCATTGCCAGTTCATAAATGTTGGAAATTGTTTGTAATATGTAGTTTAATTTTTTTAAACATAAGTTTTAATAACTTTAAGCTAAATATTGACTTGAACAAAAATCAATTAAGTCGGACAATTAACCAAAAATATAGAAACTTATGTTTTGAAAAAATTACAGTTTCTAACATTTCTACATAACAGTTTTGCCTTACTTGCTCCCTTTCTGGATTTAAAAATTAAACTCGTGAAAACAGCATACATAGGAACCCGTGGCCTTGAACCAATACAGAACCACCCTGAATTTCAAAATAAGTTGGCAGGAAACATTCTTGCTATTTTCCAGTACCTCTGATAATTGTATATGTGATTCGTGATAAAGTGAGCACTTTTGAGGACAAATGAGTCTTATTGAAAGAAAAGTATTGTTGTAGAAACCATACTTATGTTGAAATACGGACAACAGTCCAGTTTGTTTGTCGGTACTATCTGCGTTGTTTATACTACAATCTGTTCTGTAGAAGTAACAATATGTTATGTAGAAGAAATATGCTCTTTACTCCTTCTACAGAGCAGATTGTTACTTCTACAGAGCACATTGTTACTTCTACAGAACAGATTGTTAATTGTACAGAACACATTGTTAATTGTACAGAACAGATTGTTAATTCTACAGAACAGATTGTTGCTTCTACAGAACAGATTGTTATAGGAACAATCTAGGCAGTAACGACAACCTAACTGGACTGTTGTTTCTATTTTAACGGAAGAATGGTACCTACAACAATACTATTCCCTCAGTGATATAATGAATAGAAACTGTTGTTTATTATGACTTCAGAAGTAATCATTTGATAATGGCACCATCTATACACTTGCATTGTTACTTAGGTTGCTTTGTTTATGTTAAAACGTAGCCGGGAACGTTTATTAAACTGAAAGGAGAAAGTAACTAAGTTTTAAAAGCGCTCGTTTGATTATGAACCCCACATAACGCTGTGGCTACACCAGGGGCCTATTTCATAAAACTTACAGGTCCTGTATTAGAAGTAAACTTCCTATATTACAGTTTAAATTTACAGGACTGTGTTTCAAGAAATATTACAGCTGTAAAATAAGTTACAGGAGATTTGCCTGTATTACAGGTAAATATTATAAGACTTTAAAAGCACTGGGTTTCATAAAGAGCAGCACTTGTAATACAAGTCT
>PNEQ01087345.1:0-22060 GCA_003012365.1 Medauroidea extradentata | reverse complement strand
CCTGCTCTTGTTGGTTCAAATAATGGCTTCTTAGCTCAGTGCCGTAGAGATGAAAAGTTCCCGAAATTTTTGTCATATCACTGCATCATACATCAGCAATCTCTGTGCGGAAAGTTTTTGAACATGAATGAAACCATGAGAGTGGTAGTGCAGGTAATCAACAAAATACGAGCCCATCCTCTCCAAAGACGACTCTTCACGGATTTGCTGGATGAATTACAGTTGCAGTATGCAGAGCTACTTCTGCATTGTGAAGTGCGTTGGCTGAGTAAGGGCAAAGTTCTTCAGCAGTTCATTCAATTGTTACCTGCAATTACAGCATTTTTGAAGGACCAGGATAACTCCTCGGTAAATCATCTTGAAGATTCAAAGTGGCTTCATAATTTAGTTTTCCTAGTTGATCTTACAGAAAAACTAAATGATTTGAACATTAAACTTCAAGGGAAAGATAAGGAAATGGTTGAAATGATATCTGAAGTAGACACTTTCATTGAAAAACTTACTTTTTCGGAGAAAAATCTAAGAGGAGGAGATCTAAGGCACTTTCCTACACTGAAAGCACAAGTAGAAAAACTGGAAATCCCGTATGAAATAGAAGAACATTTAAAACTAATGTCTCTTTTGAAAAACGATTTTGATTGTAGATTTTCAGATTTCAAGAAAATTTCTGTGATATGTCAGTTCGTGTCTTTTCCATGGGCCAACCTGAATATTGAGGATTTGACCTCGATCATGGAGACGACGTTTAACACAAGTAGAACAGCTGCAGAACTTGAAATCATTTCTTTGAGAAATGACTTGAGTGTGGAAAGTGTTGCAGAACCAAATACATGCTGGCTAGTCATTCCTCAAGAGAAATATCCAGCGCTGACTGATGTTGCACTTCGAATTAGAGCCTTGTTTGCTTCAACGTACCTATGCGAGTCTTCATTTTCAAACATGAACTTCATAAAAAATAAATACAGAACAAGCCTAACTGATGAATATTTGGAATCATGCATTCAACTCTGTGTAACCAGCTACTCTCCAAACATCAAGGCCATTATCAAAGAAAGTTCCTGCCAAGTTTCGCACTAAGAGGAGAGACTTATCAGTGTTACTTAAATTTTCAGTGTTTCATCTCAAACCAACATACCGATTTTCAATCAGTTATTTTTTAATTATATATTTATGTAACTATAAAACAATAAGTAGGCTATTTACAATAGTTAGAAATAAAACAAAAACAGAACGTATCTTGTATGCACGTGAGATATACATTACAGGGGAACAGTAGATCATTTAAATTAGCGAGAACTTACTAGTAGATCACCAGAGTTTCCAGGTTGCCTACCCCTGCCATACAACTATGTAAGCAAATAAAAAAGTTATATGGTGAGATAAATGGACAAATTTATTTTTTATTACTATGCATCCAAGATTATAAAATTTGTTTGAAATATTTACTTTAAACTGAGTTAAAAAGTCTGTAATACGACATTTGGAGAAAAGTTGGGATGGAATTGATGTCGTAGAAATAGTTCTGTATATTATTAACAGCAGCTAAGATATTGAAAATCATTTAATTACATACATAATGTGTTCAGTTTCAAGAAATGAAATAAAATTTATATTTATATATTTAACATATACTGTATTACAATATTTTAGTGGTGACGTAGTTGGTGGCGGCGGATGAACAATGTACGTCGGCTGGCATGGTTTTTAGTGAACTGATTTTCTCTTTGGGTTATCAGGTCTTCGGAGCTCCTTTTACTTTCATAAATTTAGTTTGGTGGAAGGATACATGGTTGGTTTGAAAACAGATCCAAGCTAGAAGCAGGACTTCCAGAAAGTATCATGTTACCGTACGTGGATATACCATAGTTGGTGTGCATTACCTCCATTGTATTTAGGTAGCATGAAGTATTACACAAAATGATAATTTTCGACATTAACAAACAGTGATAGATATTTAAGGATAGGGGGTGGCTACCGGGCTGAAGGGCCCCCCCCCCAAAAAAAAATCCTGTTCAACATTATGTAGCCCGAGTACGTCCAGTCGCCTCAAGGAAACTGGAGTTTTGTCCTGTGATGATCCAAGTACATTTAATGTGTCCTGCTAGTATGTATGTTATTTTTAATGTTCTGTAACTGTAAACAACCACACTTTTGAGATAGTTGATATTTTTTATAATCCATACAATTACGTAAGCCCCCGTTTCTAAATCCGCCAAAGGCATCTCTGCCAGTCAGAGGACAACATATTAAATAGCATTCACGACACTGGCCTCATTAAGAGATAACCACAGTACGTCCAGCCCGCTGCTCTCATAAGCTAACATTTGAGGCTCAATCAAGTACAGTATTATGTTTGTTAGTTGTTAATTTCTTTTGAGAACAACATTAAGAGTGTTCAATTTACAGTGAATTAAATACTTACGAAAGTCTGACTCCCACATGACATGACATGGTTATGTTAACAGCCTAGAATTTCTTGATAATGACTACCAACCACTTGACGACAAACTAATGTGATGTACAGAACTCAGGTGGTGACATATATTACATCATGAAATTATGAAATATGATGGCATTGTTGCCTGTACGCATGTATAAATGCAAACTACATGACTTTGCACTGATATTTTTCCTTCTTACATAAGTTCAGGAGGGAGCGCGCGCGCGCCCACACACACACACACACACACACACACACATATATATATATATATATATATATATATTTTCAAAGCCTACAAGTCAGTCTTGTTCTTCTTAATTCCAATTCTTTCTAGCGCAGAAATTCCAAAAAGTTCGAAAAATATTAAACATGCCAGTTGCACAGAGAAAGTTAAAGACTCATCACACTAATACCCTATTTTACTACACAGCGACGTCAGGCCCTAACAAAATTAAGAGTTGACAAAGCAACAAAATTTTATTTTAATGGGGTGCTCGAAGCCCATGTCATCTGCTTAAGATCTAGCTGTAACACCACACAAGCCGTTCGTCCAGAAATACACGATTATCTATTTTGCAATAATAATTTTGCAACTACGGTCACATTATGTTGAGCAGGTACAAGATTTGAACACACAAAAATTTTGAGCACAGTTGACATATTAAAACCATTAAGCAAAAGACTTACATTTAATCTCACGAATACACATGCGTGCAATTACACTGCACATAATTCTCTTTACATACTTTTAGCAAAAATTCCAATTCAAAATTTACATGGATGGAACAACATTAACAAACATTAAAAATACCTAAGTGTGTTTTGATAACACAAAGTAACTTATAAAATTTGCACATGGTACAGTTGCATTGGTACATGGCAAAACAACAAAATGTAGCAGCAAGCAACTTACACTAAAATAGCTGGAATCCGAAGCGTTAATTCAAATATAAAATGAATCACATTAACTACAAAATTCCATAAAATTACGCATCAAAATAGTGCAGTTTGCAACACAAATTATCTTTCAAACCCTCAAGAGTACATGAACAGATTGCCATTTTTCAAAGACATTATCATTGTAAAAAAGCAATTGCTCCCAAACCAAAGCAAGTGAGACAAGTTACTTTAATGCAACACATGACAAGTCAAGTAAGTCACAAAAAATAAAAAATCATTACATGCCATAAAACAGTAGGAGAAAATGAAGCTACACAAAGAAAACACATTTAAATTCCAAATAAAAAAGTACAATGCATTACCACTTAACAGTCCTCTGCCATCGAACCGGGCGAAGCCCTGCTCGACATACTCCCAGCTGACTACATTTGAACACAAAGACATGCAAGTATGTGCCATATAGTAGAACTTTGTCTGAGCCTTATCAGCGGACAAGTTGTACCTACACTTAATTACCACACACTGCATTCTCATAGCAACATTTGTGGCTTCCTAACCACTAGCCAGTTCTGTTTCACAACAGAGCTTATTTAACCATGTAGGTACATTTATCAATGCATTGTAAAGCCACTGATTCTTGGTGAAAATAAATTTGCACCGAATGATTTCAATGTCTTACGTGCACATCTGCAGTTCTGCTTCGTGGTCAGCGATTAGACTCTCAGCATCTTGGGTTTCTACCCGCAAATAGTATATGTATATTGCACAGCAAAATTAGTGATGCATCTACACATAGACACATTGCTAATAATTATGAAACAGAGCTACGTGTGTGCAAATAGACAACAAGACAAGTTGGTGCAAAATTCTTTTCACATATGTAATCACAATGGTTTATGACATTTATATCACAACTGTATCACTATTCATAGATGCAGCAACACATGCAATTAGAAAATTAAGAGCCAGGGCTATACACCTGGTGCATGAATTGTGTTGCAGCCTGTTTGGAGAAAGTTTTTTTTAAGAAATACTTCTTAACGTGTATCAATACCCTTATCTGCAATACGAAAGCACATTATTGGTTTCTAGATATCATGCTTACAGACATGGTTTTGAGGCACCTCAAAACTGCTAAAAACTGCATTTTCAGACTGCTGTCACGTGAAAAACACCAACTAAAATCGTACAACAAATAAGTAGGGTCACCATTTAAAGTCCCATAGGAAAAAGCAACACCCTAAAACGTGATACAGTTGTTGATGCATGAGACAGTCCAGCTCTTATCACATGCCTGTTTCTGCACCTCAAACACAGCATCTAGGTCCTGCTCTATAGGGCTCTTAATAAATTAAAGTATATAACATTAGCATTCAATTTTATGTCACATAATTAATCATTTCAGACCTTTCTTAAGTGAAAGAACATAACAAATTTTGTTCAGGGGTGGAAAAGGAGTGAGTGAGTGACATAAGGTGAATATGGAGCAGCATCGGAATGAAGCGGCTGGAGAAACAGAAGATTCCAGAAAAAACCGCCAACCAGTGCATTCTCTAGCACAATTCCCACACGAAAAAATCCTGGGACCAACCAGACAGGGAACTGAACACGATTGCCTTGGTGGAAGGCTACATTTCCAAACTAAATATGTTGCACTGTCTTCACTCTTGTGAGAGTTATTACATGCTCAAGCATACAGTGAAAATTTGCAAGGTCATTGACCTGAGAATGCCAGCTGATCCACAGCACATATTCCCCTGTGTGCTTATCTGTTGAAACTGATCCAGGTCGGGGTGGAAGAAAGGAAAGTACAACTCCACCTTTACACCCACTTTTCTTTCCTTGTCTGGTTACACTCGTATTGTTGTTTCCTTTGCCATTATTATTCATCGTCTGTGAGTGTGCATGAAGCTCAAGCACAATGCTCATGCGGTAAGAATAGCTGAATCTGATACAATCATAAGGTCATGTGGCCATTGCATTGTGCAAAACAATGCCACATAAAAACAATAATTTTTCAGCTTTTATAATACTTTTCTGTATAAGAGTAATGACAAATGAAAATAATGTCTCATACTGTAACCATAATAAAAAAAAAGATTGTTACACTTGAAACAGTGTGTGAATAAAAATAACACACGCATAATTCATGCCACATTTACTTTTAGCAGCTCTTGCTGACTACAAACCTATTTTTTCAATGATATTTTGTTCCTATGACTGTACAAACACAAACGCAAGCAACCATGTAAAAATGAACCGGCAGGTGCACGTGGGATATCTTGTTACCCAAACAACCCATGCTCTTGACTGCGTCATGTGCGACATCAGTCAGCTATAGCCGAACCACTCACACTGCTACATTAACAAAGCCATTATATAGTTCTTGTTTTACTTTACTTTTGATGTATCCACACTGAAAGTAAAATTAACTTGTCTATGATATGTAAACCATTGAAACACTTGTATACAAACAATTTCTGTGTGTTCAAAGTATCAGTGTATAGGTACTAAAAATAGCTTGCTGCACCAATAAGGTTGATGCCAAAACAATGGCACTTTTGTTATGAAAGTACTATATGATTATGTACCTTTAAATCAAAAAATTTTTATTGGTGTTATTTTTATTTATGTTACATATTTCAAACTGAACACTAAAATTTTTACTCTTATTACAAATAATCTATGTATATGATACTGTAATTTAATAAAGTCACATTATGTAACTTGATTCAAATTTTTCCTCGTACATAAAATACCATTCTTTAGTGTTACTATTATTAATTATCCCTTTTAAAAAATCTGATACGTATTAATATTCTGTATACGAGTTTTGTAAAGTACACTCACTCTCAACGGTACAAATAATTTTCATAAACAATTCTCTTATTCAAAGGTGCAATAACCGTAAGTGCAGTTCACATTACAAAGCAGACAGTTCATATATGAATTAATTATGAAACGTAGGCCCTAAGGATATAAGACCCCACGTACTGTAGCTACAAGCATCACCTTGTTTAGTTTAGTCATGCTCATTAAGCAGTCATTGTTAGCATTCACCAAACACATTTTGTTTAATACAATTACTGCTGTGTAGAAACACACATACAGTCATTACATGCGCGAGAGTATCAAAACAACACAGATATTTTTATTAGGGGTGTATTGTGATGCAAGTACTGCTCGAAAGTAATTATCTCAGTGTGCCATGCCACGCAGAGGTAAGTGGGCTTTACGTCTCGTCGACAGCGAGGTCATTAGAGATGGTGACGCACAACTTGTTACAATGACTGGAGCTGTGAGAGGAGTCTAACATGACTTTCTTTTAAGGAATCATACCAGCAATCGCAAAGAGTGACTTAAGGAAACCATGGACAACCAAAATCCGGATGGCCGGAGCCGGGTATCAAACCCGAATCCTCCTGAAAGAGAGTCCAATGTGTTACCATTTTGCCACCTCGCTCGGTAGGCCATGCACAGACAGGCTCGCCTGCTCGCACCAGATTAGCAACAGCTTGCAGCAATCTCCACTTACTCTGTTGCATTGCCTAGAATGTGTGCCCTGCACTCTTGCCCAAGCATCCAGTAATGTCACAAAGATAAGAATACACCTCATGGCTTTTCTGTTTGACATATGCTAGTACCATCATGACTTTTTTTATCTGTTTATATAGTTGTTTGCCAGATGCAATTTAACCCTACAAAACGCACAGTCTGAAAATAGCTCAGGTTTTTAATTTTATCCTTACAAAAAAAAAATTTAAAAAGGGATTCTAATGTGGAGAATTATCATTTAACTTTCTTAGCGAAATAAAACTATTCAAAACCTACAAATTGGTACTTGTTTCAAAACTTTACAACGAAAATCGGGTGTGGTGCAGCAATTTCTGTTTGACATTGAATAAAGAATGCTGTGACATGCCAATGTAGTCGTACCCTATTGAAAGGAAAACCATCTAACTTACACAAGTGAAATAATTCACACTGACTAACAGTATCATGGGCTACATCATGATGTAAGAAAACAGCACTTTTGAGTGCTGATCCCCACAATACCACCAAGGCCAGTGGTGTGTAACTGAAATAACACCTTTCCAAATTACTGGACTTTTGGCCTTTCTACCTTAGATGTTTTGTGGAAGACAAATAAAGTATTCTTCCTCACCTTACGCAAATAAATGGAGAGCAAAAATGGCAGTTAACATCGAACAAGAGCAAAAATCTTAAAACTCAGTAATTTAGTGGTTAAAATTGGAGAGTGCTGATACACCAATCCCTCTAAGCTTGAATGGTATTTTCTTGAACTGTTGTAAACATTAGTAAACAATTTTTTGCCAATTTTTAAATTATTTGTTAAAAACACAAAATATATTAAGTCAATTTTAAAAAGTAAAAAAAAAATAGTAAAAAAAATCCAATGTAAAGTTAAGGATTCTAGTTAAAGTCATTTCATTCCATACTATTTGATAACTAAAAAATTTGTACTATGCAAGTAATTTCTGTAAAGGAGTCACTTGGAAACCAAATATGTATCGTAAGTTTCAACAGTCTTTGTCTTGCTCACATTTATTTTCATTTTGTACGCTTTCGTCCACAATCATCTCATATCAGTGTCATCCTGCAAACTTGTTCCCTCCACCCACCTTTGTATAAAAAAACACTGTCATCTGCAAAGTATCTTAATTTGCCACCCACCCCCAAACCAGTGTTGTCTGCCATTACTACAAACAACATGGGTTCAGCATGATTCCCTGTGGCACCTCAGATGTCACCTCGCCCTCTTGCGATAAGGAATCTACCACTTTTATCCTCTGTCTCCGACTCTTGACGAAGTCTGCAATCCATCTCATTACAAACTTGTCCCCTCACCAAATGTCTGTACCAAGTCCTCTGAAAGCTCCGCCAGCTGTGTCTTGCATGAATAACCCTTCCTAAATCCATGTTGATAATCCTGCAACCAGTTTCTCTCGCTCATAAACTGCACTGTATACTGGACTACCAGTCTCTCTAATACTTTTCGAGTATACAACGTAAGATTCACTCATTTGTAGGTGCCAAGCCTTCCTCTATCCTCCTCCAACAAGAAAATTTCTACCACCACTGCTTTCTTCTAATCCTGTTGTAACTTACCCATCTCCAGTGACCTGTGAAATGTCACTTCTAGATATCTGACCAACTCTTCCCACTAAACTTAAGAGTACTAATCTATTTCTTATACAATCTGGCCCCATTGCCTTATTATGCTTTGACCCTTGTATTACCTTCCCTACATTCCATTTTCTAATTGTTAACTTCCTATGATGCTCCCAGGCTCTCCTACCACCATCATTCCAATATTCTTCCTCTTCAAATACTGACAAACAAAAGTGTGTGCATCTGTGTATTTTTTTTTTTAATTTCTCTTGCTGGACTGGCTGAAGTTAAAATTTCTTGCAGTCCTGTCTGGATGGTGTCATCTACAGTTTGCTGTCTACATCAACTGGTGGACACTTCCTGCAGTGTGTTATGTCTGATACGCTGCACACTTACTTGCTCTCCGGTTCAATTTTCCACAGTTAAACTATGCACTGAAAGTTCTCACCATTCATTCTGACGTCGTACCGCCTCGGGCCTGAGACCAAAGCCTGATCCGCGGGCACGGGCCTTGAGATGTGAAGGGGGTGGGGAGGGGAAACAAGTATGAAAAATAAGCATTAACATTATAACGCAAGCATATTCTCAGCAATTAAAATAGAGCACGAGACTGAAGTTATCAGCATAAGATAACACAACCATATTCTCAGCAATTAAAACAGAGCACGAGACTGAAGTTCATAGCATAAGAATTGTTTACTGATGTATGTTTTGTTTTAACCGCGAGCGATGCTAGCGCTTCCGGCACACGCCATGTGCGGCCAGCGCGCGCACCTCTCGCGCAGTTGTTCTCGAATGTTGAGTGCGATCGGGTGTGTTATTGCAAGGGAGTGGTATTTTTGTTGTAACTGATTTTGAGTCTCGCAGTTTAAGTAATTATTCTCCGGAACCTTGTACCTTGTTTGTTACCTCCCTCGCACACACCATAACGTGATCAGCAGTGTATTTGTTTTGGTCCGTTCTGAAATTTAACCTTTAGCAGACAGGAGGCATTTTTTGGTTAGCGTAACCACGTGGCACGTGGGTTACTTCAGTTCTGCAAGTCTAGATTGTTTAATTACGTAATTTCTGTTAATCAAGTCGAGGAGAACGCTGCGGAAGTTGTGCATGACCTATTGGTAAGAGTGTGTGTATAAACCGTTGTAACAAGACCACGTGGTGAAGTAAAGAGTAGAACTAAGAGTCAGTTCTCATTATTCCGAATAGTTAGATATCCCGTTGCAGCGTGCTCCAGACCTACAGGGAGCAGAAGAGGGTGAGTATCCGCAACACCATCCTGGGAGGGGCTTCACAGCCCCTATACGCCCTGAGCATCTCGTGTCCCCCGACTCAGCCGGGCCAATAGCTGAGTGGCGCCCATTCTCATCAGCAACAACGCAGTCTTCGCCACCCCTCCCAGGAGCACACTGTGTCAATTTATTGCTTATAGAATTGAGAAAGTGATACCCTCTTAACATGTAACATATTCAATCAGGCAGCTTTATAAAAAACTCTTTCTACACACTTTCACATTATTAAACATTGACAAAATAAGGTAGTCAATAATGTTAATGCAATTTTATCCCAATGTTTTGTGTATTTTTACTGTAGTGTGACAGAGGGCAAACAATACTTGCCTGGTAGCACTCTGTACAACAGACAAATAAATTCTGTACTATTCCCCTACCTCACCATAGCTGGAGGGGTGAAGGCATGCCATCACATCAGAAACTGTGTTACACAAACAGCAACGTGTAATGGTGTGCCTGTACATATCATATCTCCGTTTCTATTTTGTAATGTCACTCACTCATTTTGTATCTGCTCTGAAAAACCTATTTAAATGAATATAAATCCGTGCTTCAATACAAGTCAACTACGCTCTAGCCATTTCACGTGTCTATGTTACTAATGATCACACATTTATGTCCGAAAAACCTTTGGCGTAAAAGCACCTTCCCGGACTAATTTTGCTAACGAGCACCTTACTCAGTCTAATAAACTGCTATACAAGGAAGTTCTCCACATGAAGCAGCATGGCTACAAATTTATTTGGTCCAAGGACTGTAAAATATTTACTAGGAAAAATGAAATGTCCCATGTGCATCGAATCTACAGCAACGATGACCTGCCAAAAATCCTTCAAGAAGAAAAATAATTGTTTTAAGGTTGCCTACTGTCTAGTGCACTCAAGTGTTTTTGTTTCAGAATTTAATCTATTGATATAGGCCTACGCTCCTGCTTGGGTGAGTGCAACGTGTTTATGTTGTTTTATTTCCATATAAAATGTTAATTACAAAGTTCTTGCTGATAACTACTTACACCAACTACAACAAATACCATCACCAGACCATAACCCTAGCTTAACATTACATAAGATTCTCGAATTGCTAAAATCTGCTGTTGATAACTCCAGTAGAGTAACCAAACCTTCAAGACAACGGTTCTCTAGCCCCTGGGTGACTCCTGAACTTAAAAAACTTGCTTTGGACAGACACACTATTTAAAAAGAAGAACAAAATATGTAGTGTTATAAAAGAGAACCTAAGGATTCTTAACAACAGAATAACCACACTCAAAAGAAATGCTTAAGAGACTACTACACTGAAATGTTTAATAAACATGCTGGCAATACAAAAAATACCTGGAAGCAAATTAACAACATCCTCAGTAGGAAACCCAAACAAAACCCTATGATCAACTTCATTCTTAAACCAGACAATACTATGACAACTGATCCTGTCAATGTCTCTGATATTCTTTGTGAATTTTTCACTACAGTGGCGTTGAGTTTGAATTCCAAGATTTTGTCATTCCCGCAGAATGACATTAACCATTTTCATACACTTGAAATTGTTAAGAATTCATTGTACCTCTACCCTACTGATGAGGTAGAAGTTGGAACTCTAATCAAGGGGTTACTACAGAGCACAAGTCCGGGTAATGACATATCAGTGCCTTAGCACTAAAAACTTGTGCTACTCACATTATTCACAGCTTCACAGCTGAAGTAAACTTAATGTTAGAATCCGGTGTTTACCCTGCAGTATTAAAAACAGCTTAAATTATTCCAATACATAAAGGTGGTTCACGTACTGAATTGAGTAATTATCGCCCTATATCAATACTGCCTACTGTAAATAAAATTTTTGAGAAAATTATTTACAGCAGGATTACTACCTTCTACTAAAAACACAACTTTTCATCCAGCAACCCACATGGCTTTAGACCTAATCACAATACTTCACTGGCTGCACTAAAGCTAGTCAATAAAATACAAAACTCGATTGATGAAGGTGGTTATTCAATAGTTCTGGCTCTTGACCTATGCAAAGCCTTCGATATGGTAGACCATGAAATTCTGCTGGCGAAGCTTGATTACAGTGGTATCACAGGTCTACCTCTACAACTCAGAAAACAATATGTAGCCTATATGTAAATAGTGCCCAAAGCAAATGTTGCAATATTATAAAAAGGGGTTCCCCAGGGTAATGTGCTTGGTCATATTCTCTTCTTGGTCTACATCAATGACATGAGCAATCTCAAGCTACACGGGGAACTCCAACTATATGCAGATAATGCTATAATTTTCTACAGGTATAATGGGAACATCTAGAGCACTCTGCCCTTATTAGAGAAAGACATGGAAGGAATTTCTTAATACCTTAGACCAACGAGCTATATAGTAAACATAGAGGGACGGAAACAGCAATCTCCAAGGCACTGAGGTGAAGCCCAATTGAACGTGGTATTTTAACTCTAGATAAAATGGCGGACTCTTATTTCCGGTCGAGAGACGAGAGCAATTATGCTAATTTAAACATTGTTACAGTATAATATACGTATTACAATAATAATTGGCATTTTTTCCTGTGTTTAGCGGGAATATAGTGGAGCTATAAAGTAACGGATTTTATGCGAACATACGACGGATTTTCAACATAATGTTGGCCACACTGTTGTTCACCATGTTTTCTTGGGTCAAAACAGCCGTTCAATTGGGCTTCACTTTGAAAGCGTTTCCGCCCCTCTATAATTACTATATAGCTCGTTGCCTTAGACTAAACAAACTCATATTTAACCCTAAAAAGATTTCCTACGTAATATTCCATTTAGCCAAGAGCACCCTAATCGAGTTTATCACTTTTGTTCTGAGCTCAGAATCAATGCTCCCAATTGTTTAATCAATTTTGACCTGTTGCCAAAGTCAGCACCCCCTCTGCTCCAGTATCATGTTACTACGAAGTACAGGTGGTGTACATACTCTTGTGTAATGTAATCTGAAATATGTAAATACTTTAATAGTGCTAGCTTGTTTCAGTTATGGATTTAAAAATGCTTCTTTATGTGAGGTTTAACATAGTGCTGTATGATTAGTTTGGACTACAATCAATATTTCCTTCTATTTCTTTAAGGTTCTTATCAGTGACACATGTTGCCCTTGCTGTTCATACAACTATTGTCCTGTCTTTATAAGTTTACCACCCTTAATTAATTTATTACATATTATGTGTTAATTATGCCTGTTCATCTACTGATTACATTTTGGAAGTACAAGTCTCCACAAGGAGATGCTTATATCTTATTGTAACTTTGATGCTGTTTGCTATTGTATCATTGAAAATTACGCAGGTTTTTGGTAAATTTGGCATCCGTTTGTTTTCTAACCACTCAAACATTTTTCATAGTTCATGTTATCATGATGATCACCGGACTTTTAACTGGGAAGGGGGTACCTTTTCCTGCAGATTCAGTGACACAATTTCCGTACTTGAATGCCAGCAAGAAGTTATGCTATGTGAAGCACTGACATAACTTCATAAACAAACTATTACCCTGATTTATACTGTTTCCAGCAAAACCCGTACTTCTTTAACAATTTCCATTAATGATCCTGGGCAGCAACATTTCAAAACACGGATGACATATCGCTAAGCCTCGTTTAACTTTTTCGGGATAAGGGACAGTTTTCCGCACACTATAAAATGCAAATATTTTCCTACGCACAGCACCACATATAAAATTGTCAACTTTCATAACTGAACATCCTGTGTTATGTTTTCTTCACTGTAGATTTGACTGTTGCTTCAGGCACCCCTGATGCAAGACTTGTCGCTTCAACAATATTACAGGACTACATCAGTTTGTGTGACTTTTTTCATTCCTAGAGATTATGTTGCTAAATTATGCATAATAACATGCTTGTTCCCATAACAGAGCACCCAACTTGATACGCGACTTAATTCCTGAAGTAGAAGCCATTAGAAAAGTATTAAGGCCTACTTAATGTGCAACACAGACTTGTAAGAACACGTACCAACTGATGCTTACAGCCAACAAGCGGATGCATTGACGAAACTCCTCCCTTTCCATGTGAATTTGACACATGACTGACCACTGACACTTGGGGTCGGCGCAGAATATTTTTCCCTGTCCCTGTGAAATGAATAGCCTACACAAACAAATCTTGTTCCCTCACATTTCAATAAACGAAACTATGAGCAATAAGTTAAAAAAATTTCATTAATTTTTTTTACAAATAATAATATTAAAAACCTTTCCAAGTAAATGAGCACTTCCTAACTACCTAGGCTATTACTTAGGAAATAAAACTTAGATATGACCTGAGAAAACCCTCACATTATAGTTTTTTAAGTATCTTTATTTCTAATAAAAACAACAGAGCAGGCAACCTCAGGCCCACATCAAAATCCATAAAATTGTCAGCTGCATTTTTCCAGAATCAAAAAACATCTAAATAAATAGATTGCCCTTGAAAGATTCGCAAGTTTAGTTACCGAACGAGAGAATCACATTAAACTATCTGACACAGTTCAACCCTGACTGTCAAATAGTGAGCACAATGTAATAATGTGACCATTTATAAGTTTTTAGCAGTACTATTCTGTTATTTTCTAAATTGCTTTTTCTGGGTGTTTTTAAATTATGTAGTTTGCTTGAAATGTGAGGACTGTCTTGTAATTTTTTTAAACTGCTATTTATCTACACTGTCACGTATTTGTCTAAAATACATTGTTGAATGACTCTGAATCAGAATCTTGATTTCTAAAAGCATTCTAGGGGTAAAATAGGCTACCTGCTGATTGGCCAGAACTCACTAATGAACAGCTACATCAGAATTAGGAGTTTAGTGCACTGAACACTCTGGTGAATTTAATTATGTTTGATGATCTAATTTGAACAATTATACAATAATTTTAAAACATAATGATATTTCAATAAACACATCTATTTATTTGTAGCATTACAGTTCTCATATATTAGCCTATTTGCATGTTAACATAAAACAAGGTTATTTGAAAATAGGGTTCATGATAAGAATAACACGACTAAAGAGTGTCACAACGAACACGTAATATTTTAAGATTATGCCAACAAGGCACACTATGTCAAAGTACAGTTAACACTATTGTCATCGTACTCATAATTGTAACTGAGGTGCCGGATCTCGAAGTTCTAGTGTTGTATCACTTTGCGCTCTTCCTTCCATTAGCAATTCTTTACGCTGTTGCTCCATTTGCAGCTTCTGTTGCGGTCTTATTACGGTGAAATATTGATACGCACGCATCGCCAGCATGCCTGTACCGACGACAGTTACAGCCATACAGCACACAACAAAGCTCTTGTGCAAACGATCAAAAATCCTATTTACTGTCCGTCTTTTAATCATGTTTACAGGTACGGACTGCTAGCGCCTTATTTACTGTACGTATACTTCAAATAGAGAATTGGTAATTTACTACATATATAACCAACAAAAATAGTATTTTTAATTGTCCGCAACAGCTGATCATGTAAACAAACCATAGAAGTGCAAGTAAACCAAAGAAAAGGCAACTATGTAGAACAGCAAGTGCAGCGCAGAAAATATAGAGTAAAATATCAAAAAGCCATTTTCGAATAAAACTATCACCTGTAAGTTCACATTCGACAATCCCACTATATAAATTAACAAAAAAATTGTTTATGTCATATTTTCGATGCCACTATGCATAAACAATCAAAAACAAATGTCACACAAAAAATCAAGTGCCGTGCAATAACAAGTACTTTATGTAATTTAAATGATTTGTCCCAAGGTCAGTAGATGGAAGGTCATCCCAAAACGCAAAATTGCTGTTATTGGACAGTAGCGCATGACGTAGCTCGGAGACCCGAACACGGCGGCATTTCGAATTGTACGTGTTTTAAAATACTGCATTTCATAAAATATTTAATTGTGTAAAGTCATTCTAACGATATATTTACATAGTGCCAGTGGTGAAGTATGCAGTATATACGTTTGGTTTACTCTTTTGTTATGCTATTTTGGTTACAAAACATACGTTATTTAAATAAATCTTGGTAAACTGTAGGTTATAATAGGTTAAGGGACGTGCCTCGTACCATACAAACAGTGAGTTTTAGAGCCGTTTTATACTTTATACGCCTACACGGAGTTATGTTGTGTTAGGCTATGGTTTTCGTTTTTAAAATAAAAACTGATATGACAGTGTCAATACGAAGTTAATGCTGAATTTGCCGATAAACACAATTGGCTGTAGGACATTCCACATTCGGTAAGTTACAAGTATTTTACGCCTTTGAACTTACAGGTGATTGTCAACATTGGATAAAGTAATACAAGGGTGTATTTTTCAACAGTTATTTATTTATTATTTTATTTTTAAATATTTCGTCTAGTGTTTACCCGAGTCCCGACTCAAAGCAGTATTATACAAAGATATTTCAAATTTCGCTTGGTTGCTTTGTGTTCCGAACTATGAAAATTGTCTGGGCATTGGTTTTCTAGATGCTTTAATTTATTCTTTGTTTTTCAATGTTCGGAGGAAATAAAAATTTCAGTAAAGGGTAAGGTTAAAGAGTGTAAAGTAAGCATCTCTCAGGACTGTTTTTTTTTGGTAAATTTTCTAAAACCATATGCTAAAATATCTATCTTAATTATACTGACAGTTCATCGTCAGCATTTCAAAATTCTCGTAATTTACCTATTAAGTTGAGCATTTCCACTATCACAGTCCAACACACTGAAATTGTTATTACTGAGATTTAAAAAAATATATCTATGTATATAATTTTAAATATTGATTCACAGTAGGCCTACCTATTTAACAAATTGCTAAACCATCCAGAATTCCTCTCCGTCATGTTATGCTACACCGTGACTTACTTTTCCATCCTAGTCCACACATTTTGGACCATCACACGGCTGTCCCTTCTATACAGTCAGTCAGCCTTACCTTCAACTTACCCCACCCTCTTCCATCCTTATTTAATAGTCTAAACAGTCTCACTGGTCTCTCAACCCTATTCATGTCCTTTATAAAGGGCCACCTCATTTCCTTCAGCATCAGAGATAACCTGACATTAGCTTATCCTCTTTGACTTGCCACTGTAATCTCAGCCTAACCTTTACCCATTTGGCTGTCCTCTGCACCCTCACAACTTCCATGTGTGTGTCCCATACTGCAGTAGCATAGTCCATCATCGACCTAACCATAGTGCCATATACCTTCTCCTTCACCTCAGGGCTGAGTCCCTTTAGAACCCTTCCTGGAACACCCAGGGCCTATTTCCCCTTAGAACCTACTCTTTGCACTTATTTTGTCCACCAAAGATGTTTTGCAACACCATCGTAAGGTATTTGACCTCTGAGGCAACCCTGCATCTTGTTCTTCCCTTTTAAAACCTTCCTCACTCTTTTCTTTAGCTTCGTAAATCGTACTGCTTTATCTTTTTCACATTAACCATCATTTTACTTCTGACAGGCTACCTCCTTACCTGCTCATTACTCTCCTGCAACTTTTCTGTCCTACCGGCCTTTTCATGTAAGACAAAATCATCTGCAGACAAAATTTATTTGCTACCCACAACCACCTCCGTTGTTTACTGTAACTGAAAACAGCAGGGGGGCCATTACACTTTCCTGTGGAAGCCCAGATGTTACCCTTCCTTCATGTGAAAAACCATGCTCTACGTACATCCTATTTCTCCATTCTCACAAGAAATCACTGATTACACCGCACCACCTTCATGTTCTCAAGGACAAGAAGTACTGAGAGTATTGCACACCTTCGCTAAACAATAATGAAATAATAGCAAAAAATAATTACGTATCCACAAAAACCTGGATAGAATTGCCTAACGTGTTAATGTATTAAAAATGCAAGCTTTTGAAAGGAGATATGTTAAAGAAATGCATCATTTTGCAAACAGTCAATTCACAAGGATTGAAAAAATGATCTTCTGTACATTTGTAACAACTTCAATATACTCTGCGTGCACATGAGAATGTGTGTGCATCTAGCATTTTTCAGGAAACAAATTTGCTAAGTTTGACTCAACAACTACCTTTCTTTAAACCTGCAAACTAGAAAAAGGTACTTAAAATTACAGCTGTTGGAGAAGAGCTTGGTGTTGTATTCATATGAAAAATTTAATAGACAATTCTATTTGATTGACAGGAGTCCTTAATAAGATTTTGTCTGCAAGTCCAGAGTTTGTGCATTTACTGTGAAACCTCGTTATAAAGAGTATAGCTACATACCACCACCTTTACTCTAACAATAACATGTATGTGTAATATCTCTCTTCAATACATGTAAATTGTCTGAATACAACACAAATATTCCATAAAAAGTTTTCGCAGCAATTCACAGCAAGTTGTTATAAAGAGATTCCAACGTACCTGTACCTTCGTAAATAATTGTTCTGGAAGAATGGCATAGTTTGTAATACACATCCTAGCATCTGCTATGGAATGCAATAGTATTGTACTGTTGTAAATATAATTTGTGAGCTACTGGACTACAACAACCACAATCACAACCTAGAAGAGTGCAAGCTCTGGAATCAACTATTTCTCCCTCACCACTTACCTCATGGCATTAAGTTCAGGGCTCTCTACTCTCAACTAGCATATATCTTCCCCTTGAGAACTTCTTTTTAACAAAACTACATTTTTCTGGTCAAATTATAACAACTATAATCCATGAATTTTATTGATATGTAACTTATATTTGAACTGTAATTTGTTGACTTCTGTAGGCAATTAAGATTGTGGATTTTATTGTGCTTTACATTGGGGTTTATCAGCTTAGCAGAAACAAAATTGCTGACTTTAAATATGTGGGAAACTCTGAATGTTTTACAAAAAAATTGACCTCCTGAAAAAATATCTAAAATAAAAATTTTTGAAAATTCAGTGGAATGTGTAATAATTTGCAGGAACAGTGTCTTCTTGTCACAAAATATTTTGACACCGTAAGTCTCTTCACTCAGCTATGAACATCAATCATGACTACAACAGGGACAGAATGCAAACCCAGTAACCCAAAAACGTGCAAGACCTTGAAATGAAATTTGCAACAGACTCATTTTTTTTTTCATTCAACAAAGAAAATAATGTGGGTAATGTTACAACAGATAGGGTTTAAAGTAGGGACATCATTTGATAACACAAAGATGTGAATATTTTTCACACAACTGTCTGTACTACAAGAGTACATACATATAACATAAACAGGGAAATAACTGCATCAGAAAATCTTACGTTCTGTTGTCACACTATGGATTGAATTCATTAAACCAGTAAAGCTAATTTAAAAAATTTACCAAATTTACACAATCAATTTAATGATGTGAAACAATACCATGCAGGACATGTACGATTCATAACAGCATTTAAAAAAGAATCTCGGTAATAACCGAAATATTGTTTTACGAGCAGTTATGGAATCTGACAAGACATTTAAAAAAATCTTGTTTAAGGGTGAACCTACATTTTAAGTTGTAATTATGAGAATTACACTATCAGTTTAATGCCCTAAAAAAATTAAAGTAAATTATTAAAAACTAAGTTCATAAATAAATATCACACAAAAAAGTACACTTGTTCCAGTACTTTATTTTTATTTAGTTATAAGTTATGTACAATAATTAAGTTAAGAAAAAATATCCATGAGTTCATTGTACGCGTCTCTCTTTAGTTACCGTACACCATCATGTAACACTATTCAGTAATGTTACACCATTTAATGGAGCTGCATTAGACTGATATTGCTTGCGACTAAAGTAGTTTCGTACACAGACACTCACACAAGCAGCAAGTCATATCAACAGCAGTTGTAACCCTGACAAAAACTATACAACAAAGTGCAATCCTAAAAACACATTAACACAGTCATTACAGTAGGTTTACTAGCATGGAGGCTCCAATTTTTTTGAACACAACACTATTTTCCAGAAAAATAAAAAATCCCATTGTTTGATTTTATGCAAAGAAAATTAATGAATTAAGGTAAATTGCAAAAACAATGTTTAACTATTTTTAAAAATGAGATTTACAGGTCTAACAATTCCCGTAACATATTTTTCAATAAACCATACCAAGTAGACCTAGAGTGTAAATCTGACACAAAATCCAGTACGCCATATTCACACATGACCAAGTAACCTGATTATGTATTTTAAGTACGTTTCATTTCTTGAATATGACAACAAAAGTATACTCTCATCCTTGCAAGCCCATAAATAAGCATGAAAACGACAACTGGTTCAACAATATGCATTCTTTCAAAAATAAAATATGTGATTGTAAAAATTTCTGTCATTTATTGCTCCCACATGTTAAGACACAAACCACTAGGGCCTATACAAAAAAAATGCAGCACAAATTTTCAAAATTTTAATATTTGTGTACAACTATCAGTATAAGAATTTTTAACATAAATGCAGCTACACTATCACCATTTTAGATGCTGTTAAACATGGCCTAATATTGAATTTGCACACCCTTCATTGCAGCGTGTTGGTGTCCCAGGTTAAAAACTTTCTCTGAGCTGGTGTAATTACTGTCATTTCATTGTCCAACAATTACTTCATCACATTTCTGGACAACTGAAGTTTTTCCTATCAGGTTAGGATTTGCTGTTATTTTATTTATTTAGCTTATAGCACATAACTGACACAATAATTAGTTCATCTGATGAGAAAAGGGGGGGGGGAAAGAAGGTAATAGCTCTGAATCAAGTTGATTCAGCACTTGGATTTCATCTTGCGTAATTACATTATACTGAAGAATTGTCTATGTTGGCAGTGTTGGCACTCTTGTAAGTGATGTGATGCATGGTCTGGAAGGCTCATGTTGCATTCCCCACTTGTGTAATGTAACACCACGTCTTCTGTTGCCAGTACAGATCCAGGTTCTGTGTGGAGTGTTGAATCCATGAGGCAGAATGTTAGATTCAACCAATAAATGCCATGTTGGATTTACTGTGTTATGTAGTGAGGAAATTGCATTTTTCTCAAGTACCTGAAACAATACTCAAAATAATAAATCACAGGAAAACAAAAATAAGTTGTGTAACTTACGCTTACAAATATTTAGTCAGTCTCATATAACATTTTCCGTATTTTGACAGTTCACTTCAGAGAAGTGTGTCTGTAAATAGACTTGCAGAGACATTGCTTTTCCAGGTAGCCAGGTAGGATTAAAGCTCCAAACTATGGAACTGCCAGGCAAACTTCTCAGAACAGAAATATCAAAATATGGAAAAGTTACACGAGAGATATTATAAAACATTTAAAGGCAGATTCACAAACACCATTTAAGTAAGTCTATGTACGAAACTTAAGGGCGTGGTCTACAACATTTTTCATCACCATTTTTTTTTATTTATACAAGATATTTTTTTTTCTTATTTTAGACACAAAATGTAACTAAATTTGGCTCTTATGAAATTTCTTTATCTCTCATAGTTTTCGCGTAATGGCTTATTAAAGTCATATTTTGCATGTTTCCGTTTAAATGACTACACTAAAGCAACTGATATACCAAACTAAAAAAAATCACAGTGGATAAAGACATTGCAGGCTACAATGTCATGCTCATAAAAATAAAGAATAAAAATTTGTTGTATTTTTAAAAATGCTGAAACTGAAAATAAAAAATTTAAAAATTCAATAATTATTATTTATTTTTATGAGTATGACATTGTAGCCTGCAATGTTTTTATCCGCTGTGTTTTTTTTTTAGTTTGGTATATCAGTTGGTTTAAATGTAGTCCTTAAAAAACGGAAAAATGCAAAATATGACTTTAACAAGTCATTACGCAAAAACTATGAAATAAAAAAGTTTCATAAGAGCAAAATTTTGTCACATTCTGTGACTAAAAGAAGAAAAAAATATCTGGTACAAATAAAAAATAAAGAAATGGTGACGACAATTGCAGTAGACCACGTTAAGAGGAGTCCTTGACTGGCACATAGATGGCGTTGCAGCATGTCACGCATATTCTTTTTTACGCAAAGCTATTGAACTAATTCATATTATGTTCAACTATGGAAAGAACACACACAGAAACCATTCTTCTATGTTTTCAAATATTTAGTACTGGACACGTGTTAGAAACATGATTTTTGGGCCTCTCAAAATAAAAATTAAAAAAAAAAAAAAAAAAAAAAAAAAAAAAAAAAAAAAAAAAAAAAAAAAAAAAAAAAAAAAAAAAAAAAAAAAAAAAAAAAAAAAAAAAAAAAAAAAAAAAAAAAAAAAAAAAAAAAAAAAAAAAAAAAAAAAAAAAAAAA